>JAXQQM020072103.1:0-88926 GCA_034641835.2 Pinus albicaulis | reverse complement strand
ACCCTATGCAAGATCAAACCCCATGAGAAAGGCCATGCGGCAAGGCAAGTGTTTTTAAGTGAATAGGGATGGAGAGAACGAAGAAGTTCAAGCAAAAAAGGAGGCAGAACCAGAGTTCCTTCCCCACCGAATGCAACAATGGACTACCAGCTTAGAGTCGAGAGAACTGATACACTCCAGTAACCAAATCCCAAAGAAATCTAGAGAATCATGGTAGCTGTCCCAGAATGTTAAAAGCACAGTACAGCGGACCACACGAAGTTGACATCCAGTTCACAGAGTTAGCGTTCATACGCCAGGTGGATGTATTTAACACTAGGTTTAACTATAGAAAAAGGACTGTCATCGTAATTCGTAACATGTGTAGAGAATATAGATAAGAGAAACATCATAACACCATGCGATATATATATATATCGCATGGTGTTATGATGTTGCTCTTATCTATATTCTCTACACATGTTACGAATTACGATGACAGTCCTTTTTCTATAGTTAAACCTAGTGTTAAACTCGACCATGTAAATCATATGATTTCCATGCGAATATTTAGTACAGGGGTTGCAATTAATAGATGTGTCATCAAAGTTTTATTCACAAGTAATAAATCATCCTTTTAATAAACAGTACTTGTTTTGGTTACGATAAGAATTTGAGACTTCGTCCATTATTCATATATATATGTTTGTAAGGTAGAGGAAATTAAATTTTTTTTTACTATAGTAATTGTATTTAGTTTTGGAATGTGACAACAACCGAGAAAGTTGTGACACTTTAAATAAATGTTAATGGATGGGGTTAAAAGACACGCTTGACCTAAATTATTATTATTTTAACTTCACTTATTAGGTTAGTGTGAAGATTTCTCTTCCTTTCAAACTTTGCAAATTTATAGAGATTCAAAGATAGCAAAATTAAAAATTTTTTTTTTTTGTAACTGCAATTCATTCATTACTATATTTTGCATGTTGTGCTTACAAATATAAAAGTTAAAAGTTAAACCATGGCCTCAACCTGCCCGCAGGAAACCAGGTCTGTTGGCCATCTAAAAGCATGATAAGCAGTCCAAAACTGAAATTGTTTCATCCGCCTAAACTTTTCCTGAGCTGTCTGTTCTATGATTCCTATACTTTCTTTCCTAGAGCATTTTGCAGATTGATTTCTAAACAGTAATATCATCAAAATTTAAAACACCACTAATTTCATTATTTCTAAAAGGCATAACTGTTATACTTCTGAAGAAGAGACTGGGGCTGGGTCCTTGGCACTGGTGCCAGGCATGTCTGTTTGTTGTATCTGATGTAAGATCTATTGAAGGATTTTTTCCATCCTTCCCACTTTATCATCCAGTCTACTAACTCTGTCAACAGTCTAGTATTGAGTTATCTTTATGTGTTGAAGCTGGTCCTGAATTCCTAGAATCTGAGCCTGTAAACTTGTCGCCTGCTTTACTGTTTCTGCCTGGGTGTGCACTGGATGAAAGCTCTGAATGGCTTTCGCTATTAAGCATTTCACTATCCAATATGTGTGGACAGTCTGATTGAACAAGGTTAGGCGGCCCCTCGTGTTACCTGGATCTTGGATAAAATCCAAAATGTCTGCTTCTGTCTCATTATCCTCAAGATCAGTTTGGATATCCCTCTCCCATCCTCGAATGACCTGCCTTGTGTTAGAGGAATTGCCTATAACATAGGTGGCAGCTAACGTTTCCAAATGTTCCTGGTTTGTCTTGCATCCTCTTTTCTTCGGGGCTGGTTCGACTTGCTCTAGCTATTTTCCTTTGGCAGCCTCTGTTTTTACTCTGTGTTTTCCCATGTCCGCTGAGCACCTATATACATGCACCGATACATCAACAAGAACAGCAACAATATAAAGCATTAGATGACTGTGGTCGGTGCGCCACCTTTGGACTTTCAGCTCGTGGCTGTCATACAAACTATGAGACTTAACCCTGAAGATTAAACTCTGTAATTTGTCAGACAAAAATTCAGTATAAACCTTGGGACTGTGGGTCGGATAATAGAGTCTATTTCTCGGCTTAAGGTTCCATAAAACATTAAGATAGGTTATCTTATTCTCTCTATGGGCGACATCATTGGGTATATGATTGTGGTCTATATGTTTGATAGGGTGCAGATGAGGAATAACAGGTCTAGGATTCAGGTCTTGAAAGAGGCGGAGCCTCCAGCGCTCAACGAAAACAAGACAGAGCTGAATAATATAATCCCCATGCACTATACATTTCCCAATATCTACCTTAATCCTCGACTGGTCTAGGCTATATTGGTTTCTGGAACAGATGGTATACTTTCGGGTATGAAAGGAGTTTCTTGTAACACGACACCCCTGTAACTGGAAACATTGATTCTGATGGCTGTTCCCAGAGGGCTCGCCCTCAACAAATAAAAGACAACATTCCCATAACCAAGACCACAGAGATTGCTTTGTGGGGATAACAAAGTACAGGATTTTACTTAATCCCTTCCTTGCATGCTTATGTAAAAGAATCAAAAAACTTAAAGTAATAGACTTCATATTCTCAATGATACTGACTAATTCATACGAAGACAGGAGCAAAGAAGCAGTCTGGGTTGGTAATAAACTAGGGTCCCAATAATAATGCCTCTGATAATGCTTTATATGGATTTCCGGAGACAGAGTTTCGCTCCAACCTCTCCTTGCATGCTTATACAGTAAACAAAGACTACTTTCTGTGACGACCTCCATAATCCCTATAAAATTGACAATTACATACGAAGATAGGACCCAAAAAACCTTATGAACCAGTCGTGCGCTACGGTCTCTAAAACAAGGCCTTATTGGTTGCTTAAGGGGGATTGTAGGATGCAGAATTTTACAGAGACCCTTGAATTCATGATTACTAAGACGTCTAAGGCAACTTACTGTATCAGGCTCCATAATAGCAATGAGAATGCTGCTTACATACTGTGACAGGAGCGCTTGAAGAGTCGACTGGATGCTGTAGCTTCTCCTCCGCTTCCGTCTCCAAACAAGTGCATGCACAAGCTCATGCATGAATGAATGGGAGGGCGGAGGAACACCTCTTACCTTTGCGGTGGTTTGCCGTCTGTGAGCTATCCAAACAGCCTGGCCACCTTTCCCCATGATGGAATGATTTGATTTTTCCTGTCCTGCCATCATAAAACCTCTTAATGACTCATAGTTGGATCGTGTGCTCAGTTGCCACGGCGTATATTTCCCAATGTCAGTTGAGCACCCCGATCAGGGGGTGAGTTGTACCACACTTGTTCATGTATATATTATTATATATTTTAATTTCATTTCATTTTTTCTATTTAAAAGTTTTATAAAATTATATTTGACATTAACTGTTTTCTAGGCTAACAGTTTACAAGCGAATGTAGGGCAATTTTGTTATATAGTGTTTTTCCTCCTCCCCCTTTCACTGTTTATTATGGAAATTAATCTCCAAGCACCACTTTGAATGTTGGAGCTATCCAATTTCCGCCCAGACTAGCAAATTTGCTTCAAAGAATTTCAGAATTTCTTTGCCATCAAATTTCAGTATTTAATAATAATTCAATGTTGTAGTGGATCTATTTAAACTCCACTTGTAATATAGTGAAGTAATCAATTAAAAAAAATATTCATTAAAGAATATAATTTTGCTCAATTAAAATAATAGTAATAATAAAAATAGTAATAAAAATAACAAGTTTTGTGATATTATAAATTTAAATTTATTAATACAACTAGATTTTTTTGTTAAAAAAATATTATAAATTTGTATTTATTAATAGAATTAAAAAAATTTGGTTAAAAAATTAATAATATACATATTATATTAAAATAAATTTAAATAATGATAATCAATATTCATAGCCACATTATTTCAAAATTTTATTGGGCAACGAACCACTCTACAACTAACTAGGATAAGATATATGTGTAGGCCTTAGATGTTACACTTTAAATGTAAATAGTTTTTAAATTCATTTTTTTTATATCGTAATCTACTTTAATTTTTTTTTAGATAAAAGAAAATTACAATATACTTAAAATATATAGCATATAAATAGTAATTATAAATTCAAACCTATTTTTCCATATAAATTACCATAGATATTATTAACTTCTAAATAGTGTTTCGTAAAATACAATACCATGGATTATCATTACCACATACCTAAAAACCATAACTCAAAGAGCGACTGTGTGATTAATACTTGCAATAAACATACAATGTATCTATATTCTAAACCATGGATATTCACCCACATTTTACCGTGACCATTATTAACTAGTAAATAAGTTTTGTTACAATACCATGGCTTATCAAAATAACTTATTTTAAAATCAAAATATTTTTTAAATATTTTTATTTTATTTTATTTTACAATATTTAAAAAAAATAAATTTAAAAGAAAAAAGCTATCACGATGATTAATAATAAAACCATGTCCATATTAATTCCAAATCTACCAAGGGTTGAGAGTGATCAAATCTCTTGAGGTGCAAACAATTTTAAGAGTGAAAGGATATTCTCAAATCTCTAGGGGCTTACTATAAACTCCTTTTCTTACACACATATACCATCAATGTTATGCATATCACATCTAAATTTAAAATAAAAAAGTTATTAAATATGTTTATGATGATGATGATGATGATGGTTAATGTCCATTGAGACCAATATTTGGTCTATAGGACCTAAAGAAAATAATTATTTATTTTGATTTAAGCTTTTATTCATATGCTCAAAAAGCTTGGAGAGAAGCCTCCCGAGCTCATTATAATTTTGACATCTTAAAAGGCTAGGAAGGTCAGTATTGCAAAAAGGATTATGAAATTGAGATCTAATGTGGTTGTACACCAAGCACTCTATTTTCATCCTCGATTTTCATATTTTCACAGATATGGTAGATCCTTTCCATCCATGGTGTTTTACGAACTTTCCAACGACCTGTTTCACTATGGAGCTCATGAGAGTTTGTTATAATCTTGGCTATATTAATATTCTTCTTTGAGCTAGTTACTTTTGATCTTGAGGGTGGGGTTGATGACCTCCTTATAACATCTTTAATTTTCTTTTTAGGTGCTAGATCTTTTCACACCACATTTTTTCTTTGAACTTAGAAGTAACATTTTTTTTAATGTTATTAATGTTTTGCAATGCAACATTCTAGTCAATCTCACAATGGTTTAACGAGATCTGCAGCCTTAGGTATCTTTATAGAAATGTGACTATCTATATGGTTAAATTTTAATAAATTTCAAAATAAAAATATTATTAAATATAAAGATATGAAATATATATATATATATATGACTAAAAGCTAAATCCTTACTATAAACTCTTTTTATTACACACATACAACATCAATGTTATGCATATCACATCAAAATTTAAATTAAAAAAATATTAAATATGTTTATATAAATGTAACTATATGTATGGTTAGATTTTAATAAATTTTAAAATAAAAATATTATTAAATATAGTGATGTGAAATTTATATACAATATAAATAGTTTTATAATTAATTAATAATATTAATAATTAATATTTTAAATTAATATTACAAAAAATTGTAAAAAAACAAATTAAATAGCAAAAAAAATTAAATTTACATATAGCAAACCAAAAAATTAAACTTTAAAAAAGAAATGCAAATTCATATTATGAAGCTATAAAATATTATGTAATGTTTGGTTAAAAATAAATTTAAAACAAAAAATTTAAAAAAATTAAAATTAAAACATAATTATAAAAAATATAAAAATAAAATTAAAACACAAATATTAGTTCTTTGATTTGTTTACTCAAATATTCCTTTATAACCCCAAAAAAAAGAAAGAAAGAGAAAGTGAATGATATGTAGTATGAGAGATTGTTGATTCCTTTTAGCCCCACTTGTGCTTTCTAAAATATTTTGAAATCAATGTGGGTTACATTAATAACCTGTTTGAACATGTGTCCAGCTAGGCGGTTATCAAGCCTTTACGTGCAAAAGAGAAAACCATTTAATAAGGTATACATGGTTGTTTACTCGTAATTTTAGTTAATTAGTATATATGGTTGTAATCATTATTGCTGGATTTTAAAGAAATTTAATAAAAAAATTAAAAAAAAACTTTTAAAAACAATATATAAAATTTAAAAATATTTTTAAAATAAGAAAGCATAAGCATGAAGCATCGTGGCCGTGCACGAAAATTTTCAAAACCCAAATAGTGGAGCATGACCGAGTGCATATAGTGGTACAATTTGCAATCGTGCATGACAGGGGGCGCAATTCAAACGTAATCAGCACAACGGAAATCTATTGGAATCCGTTCCATTTATTATACTCGAAAGAGGAGCTGTTTCATTTCTCTAGCAGGGAGACGAATTGAGAATGCCGTAGTTTATTTAGCATACAGAATGATTTAGAATCTCGTAGAGATTTTGAAAATTTTTAGCAAATATTTATTAGAATAGGTGTCCTAAAAGTTTGTTTTTGATGACGTGGAATTCATTTTCACTATCAAAAATGCAATTCAAACTCTCCAATTTTTTGAATTTTATTTTATTGAATTTTGATAAAACACTGCCATCCAAACTATTCTATTATGGATAGACAACTCCGTCGAAAAGAGAAGAGAGAAACGGCTCTACATTGATATTTGTTTTATTGTTGCTCAGACGGAAGGAGTCGGGGTTTGAAAATTTGATTCTACCTCTTTCTCTTTTTATTTTCCTTAGATTTAACTTCAGTATGGCACGCTTTCCCCTTTATTTTGATTTCTTTGTCTGTGCATTCTTTTAATAGTTTTTATTAAATATTAATTTTCCTCCACCCTCTTTCAAGAAATTTTTTGACGAACTCTGAGCAGCTCAGCTGTTGGAACTCTGGAATGATCTAGCTGCCTCCTAACCTTTTTCAAGAAAGTATTATAACTGGTAAATACTGCCTTAATTATTTTGGATTTGATATGGTTATAGAAAATTACGTTAGGTTTTAATTGTTATTCTACCCCGAGAATACACGTTTTTAAGGCTAGGGGATGTTTGTGGTTAATGACAATATCAGTCACTTTCAATCTTAGCTGATTTCGTTTCAAATATTTCTGAGTTTTTAATGGAGGAAAATTCGCAAAAGGCACTTCTGTGGGGATTATGCTGATTATTAAGGTTTATGGTGATTATAGATTCATTTTACACATCGTCCTTAGTTTAAGTGTTTTAGAAAATTAGTTTAAGGTTTATATTCTTTTTGTTTTTAATGTTATTCTTCCAAATTAGTTTGCTGTGCCACAAAATCAAAATCATTCAGTCTTTTGTTAGCTGATTTGGAATTGGCAATTATTTTTCTAAGACTTTCACTCCACAAAACACTGTAATCATCCCGTTGCGATTCATTTTCAGCCGCTAATGATCCGAAGTTGGAGACTCCAGTTCCCATCCACTCGCAAATTGTCTCAACTCATTTTTCACTATTTTAACCATTTCAAGTGGAAGTTTTTGATAATTAAGCTTCAGAATCCATAAATCTATTCTTCGTGGTTCTTCGACATATCTTAATTCGCTCTTTATAATTCAAACTGTCCTAGTTCATGGGTTTTAAAAAGCTTGATAATTTTACAAGTAGTGGATATCGTCAAAGTAATTATGTTCTTTTTAATTTACCAGTGTATATTTTTAAATGTCCCTGTCGTCCACAATTGTAGCAGACTATTGTACCCCATCCTCAACCAAACAATCATCTTCCTTGACGTGGTCCTCCAAATCCTATAATTGACATTCCTTGTCCTCGGGCATGTTGATATTTATTTTTAAAGTAAATATATTTTGATATATTTTTTAAATAAATAAATTAATTAAAAAAACATATTATATAAATTAATATTATGTCAAATGAATTATAACTTTTTTAGACATGCTATATTCAGACTCGCTTTACATTCTAGTCTCTGCCTTATTCAGACTCGCATTAGAACGGAAAAATGCTGCTTTTTGCTGGATTGTTACCTTTCCTTTGCGATTTTTTCTGTAATTCGTTTTAATTCGCTGATTCTATTATCCTTTGTTGACTGTTATATGGGGATTTCCATCATTTTGCTGCCACATATTCACCGGGTCTCACATATCGGAAAGTTCTCTGCATTTCAGTTCGATGAAAGTGCAATATGGAGGAAGTTTGAGGAGGGTAGGCGTTGTTTCGGGCTTTCCTGACGAAAATGTTAGGGTTATCGTTTTGAGTTAGTTTAAAAATAAATTTGCAAACTTTTGTATATAAACTTTTTATCTATAATTTAACTAGTTTATATTTCAAATAATTGCAAAATATTTTTTAATAATAGTTTAAATTTCTAAAAATATTATATTATAAAATCTAAATGTTTAAATCTAAATTATTGAAAATCATAAATTTAATGTTTTTATTTTATTTTATTATAATTAAAAATATATATAACATTTATTTTATAATATCTATTATTAATTGATAATTTTATTATATTATAAAAGAAAAAATCTACTTCAATTTAACAATAATAAAATGAAGTATAAATTTTACTTAAATTAATATATATTTATTTTAGAAAAATTAAACTCAGTATTCATTTTTCTGGGTGAATTTGAATATTATTAGAAATTTAAATTATTTAATTGAATATAAATTTTTTTTATGATATGTATTAATTGATAATATAATTATACTATAAAAACAAAAATTTGAATCAATTTAACTATTATAAAATTAAGTATAAATTTTACATTATATTATTTAAATTAAAATAAGTTTTATGATTAAAATATTTACATTAGAAAAATTCAACTTCGCATTTATTTATCTCAATGAATTTTAATATTATTAGAAATTTAAATTATTTAATTGATTATAAAAAAATTTCATGGTCACATCAAAATATCCCATAAATAAGAAAAAAGAAATATCCCATAAGAAAAAAGAAAAATCTCTTATATTAATTATAATAAATATTAAATTATTCTAAAATTGTTTAATTTATTGTAATTTTTTTAAATTAGAATTTTTAATTAATTACCATTTTCAATATAATTGGAAATAATTGTTTAATTTATTTATTGTAGTAATTACTTATTTCCATTATGGAAAGAATAATATAAAGCATATTACTTACATTTAAGATTATGATATTTTATAATTGGTAAAAAGAGAGTTCTACAAATTTTGGTTGTGCATTAAAACCTTAACTATTGAATTTTGAATGGCTCTGCATGGCCCCGGAATTGCTCTTCGAGAGCTAGTTCTAATGGAGGGAGTGAAGCTCCTTCATAGTGTGAAATTGTTGGAGGCTAAAATTGGAGGGGACATCACTTTTCCCCAAACCCTAATGTTTTTGGCCATAACCCTAAGGAGGGTCACCATAATAGTTTTCCACCAAATGCCTAGAAGGACAAAAAATTATTGGTAGTTGTTGTCCCAAAGCTACCATGGATTCACAAATTTAAGTGCAATCGAGTCGTATTGGGTAACATATCCAATATATATAAGATCGTGTACTCTTTGGGAAATTCTTGGGCATTTGGCCCTCAAAAGCTACAAAGAAAACCAATTATACCCTATGCATGCACCAAGGCTTATATGAATATCTCAAAGTTTCTCCTAATGTACATTGATATTTATTATTGTGATGAACTCAAAAAATAGAGATTTAATTACAAGCATATCCCCTCTCAATGGAAAATATGCCATGTATCTGGCCATACATATAGGAATTTTCTTCTTCTACCTATAACTGCTAATCCTAACCCTAGTTCCACCTTTGATGATGGCAACTTCACCAAATCTAATCGAAGACAAAAGTGCCCAACTTCTCCACCCCCTCACATGACCCTGCCACATTGAAAAGTAGTCATCTGCTAGCATTCATTTTGATCATCTCTCTGCTATAAGAAATTCATACCCTCCTGTGGTAATGTGAAACTCTAAAATCGAAAAAATGGACAAAAATCCACCTTTGTGAATCTTGATTGAGCCACTCCATCCCTTATTTGTGCCTCGACCCCTACACATAATCATTTCTGAGAGCATCTTGAATCAATCCAAAGACCTCATGGAGAACATGGAGCTATATATCCTTGACCTCATAAAAATAATCAAATCTTGGAAAGGCAAGGAAATAAGGGTCATACATGATTATATATAGGGGGATTAGTGGATGATAGGAGGATATTTTAATTTAACTCAGAGCCCGATGGAAAAGAAAGGTGGGAATCAGATACTGGAACCAATGGCATTATTCCAGGCTATGATCCATGATTCAGGATTAGTCAATGTAGACACAGTTAATGTCTTGTACATGGAACAACTATCACATTTTTTAGCATCAAGTCACCTATTATTTAGATTGATTTTTCCTCTCTGAAGAAATGCTAGTTAAATATTTATTTTTTGAAGCTTTCATTTTTCCAAGCTTAGGGTCTAATCGCTGGTCTATTGGGCTATAAATCAATTTGAAAATGGCTACCCGTAATAGGCCATTCAGGTCTGAGAAATTTTGGCCTCAAAATCCATATTTTTTTTTGAAGTTGGAGTAGTGTTAGGAGATACTAATATAAAGGGAAGGTAAAATGCATACATTCCAACTAAAACTGAAGGAATTAAAACTCATAATTAAATGTTGAAAACAATAGTAATTCAACAATATTTTTTACGAGGCGAAAAAAAAAAGAGAAATTTGTGGACGAACTTTAGACCACCATTATCAATAAAGGAAGTTTGGATCATATTATTGAATAATAAAAAAAGTTGATACATGACCTCAAATCTAGAAGGAAATGAGAGGAAATCCTTTAGTGCAAAAAATTATTCATACAATGGCTGAGACAAGGCGATAAAAATACTAGATTCTTCCATAAAGCTCTAGTCAATCATACGACATCACAAATGACTCTTATCCATATCTTTGAGAGATAGATATAGCTTAATCAAGCATGAAGACATTGAGGAAGAGTTGGTATATTTCTATAAATATCTCCTTTCAGAGGATGGGTTGGATGGAGAGGATTCCAGATCAAGGATCATAGATCAAACCTGATAAACATTCAACATTAATGCAAGATATATCACTCACTAAGGTGGTAGAAGTGGTATAGTAACTTCCTAGAGATAAAGCACCAAGCCCATTTGGTTTGACATTGAATTTTCTTAAGCCCCATTGGACATTCATTCACAAGGAAGTACATGCAGTGGTAAAGTTGTCGAGGCACCTTCATTAGGTATGGTCTAGACTTAATGCTACCTTTCATACCTTGATCCCCAACACCAATAATGCTTGTTCTGCCAATGGTTTTAGATGCATCACTTTATGCATCATAATCTATAATATTATCTACTCGGTCATCTTGAGAAGGCTCAAGCCATTGTTAAAACACCTCATAGGACTGGATAAAATTTTCTTTTTTGAGGGTAGACATATTTTGGATGGGATTATCATAACACATCAGGTTGTTCATTCTCTTACTAAGAGAAGGAAACCATGGATGGGCATTAAAATTGATCTCTCTAAGGCTTCTAATAGACTAAATTGAAATTACTTTGAGTCTTTATGGCCTTTGATTTTTCACCCAATTGGATCTGAATGACCCTCTCTTTAATCTCCACCCCTTTCTTCTCTATTCAATTGAAGGTGTCACATTATCACACCTTTAGAGTGTCTAAGGGTCTCTATCAAGGGGATCCCCTTTCCCCTTACCTTTTTATTATTGTTGCATAATGTATGGGGACATCAAGGTGATGATAAATTAAGGAATTTTCAAAGGCTTGAGGTCATGAGGTCAAGAATTTCCTATACCCACAAACAGTTTGTGAACAACATTATGTTATTTGGTCAACTGACCATTCAATAGCCTCAAGGTTTTGCATCAGTTCCTCTTTGATTTTAAAATGGCCTTTGGCATGGTAATCAATGGGGAGAAATATAATATGTACTTTTATAACAAAAACAAGATGGTGTAAAGAATCTAGCAAGAAGTGTTGGCTTTCAATAGGAACACTACTAGTAAAATATCTTGGTATCCCTCTTTGCGGGGTTTGTGCTGGGAAGAGGTCAAAGAGAATATTTATAGAAGGTTGGAGAATTTGAAATTTAGAGCGTTGAAGCTCCCTAGGTACATTACGCTTCTCAAGGTTATTTTATAGGCCCTTTTGATCTATGAATTGTCAATACTCCCAACTGCAAAAGGAATACACAAGAATATCGTCTCCTACTTCCACAAATTCCTATGGCATGGGGTATAGCAAGCCCATAAAAGGACTTTTTCTCTTGGGAGAAGTGGTTCCTACTAAAATGGGGGGGAGGGGGTTATAGGTTTACGGGACCCTAAAATTATTAATAAAAGCATGAGAACAAAGCTATGTTAGAGATTGATTGAGGGAGGTCAAGATGTATGGACAGAAATATGGACTAGGAAATAGAACCTGGTCAACACTTAAGTATCTAAGCTGAGGAAATGAGAGTTTTCATTAGGGACATAGATATGGAATATTTCATTGGAACACAATTATCTTATATACGAGGGCATGCTATGGGAAACTAGATATGGGGTTGCAACCTAGTTTTGGTAGGAATCCTAGAAATATCTTCCATGAATTTGAGGCAGTGATCCTTTTTTTCATTTTGGAAAACATAAACTCTCACTTCGAAGAATTAATGAAGTCCCCAGGAGGTGAATATTTGGGTTTGACAATCTGCCTCTTCTTCCTCAGCGGGAATGGACACATAGTCTGACTCAGTATTTTCTGCTACTCCGTTTAGATTTCTTCATGTCATCCATGATAAGTCAAATGCTTCGCTACTAAGCTCCTAGAATTATTATAGCGGACAAGGATGAGGGTGAAATATTCACAGTTATACAAAATATCTACTTAATTCTAATTAGACAAATGTCACTGTGAAGTGGGGTTCACTGATTCAAAAAGAAAAAATCCCTATCGACCTAAAAATTGTATAATTTGGTAGGATATTATAAATAATATTCATTTTAACTTTGACAAAATAATATTTAATTAAGAAAAGTGTAATGAAGGAGGAGCGCGATACTATCATTTCCACGGTGAAAGAAAATATTTAAAAGGGAAGGAATTCAAATATAATAGGTAGAATGGAAACCCTTTGAATCCGTTTAGATTGTAGCATACAAAAGACTGTATAATTTGATGGGATATTAAAACGAATATTCAATTTAACTCGTAAAAAATAATATTTAATTAAGAAAAGTGTAATGAGGAAGGAGCGTGGTACTATCATTGCGAGCGTGGAAGAAAATGTTTAAAAGGGAACAAATTCAAGCATAATAAGTATAATGGAAACCCTTTATAATCTGTTTAGATTGCAGAATTTCTTAGATGAGAGGCACATGAGAGTGGCATCGTCTCACTGGTTGCGAGATAAAAGAGAAAAGAGAAGTGCAACGACGAAGTGATGCCAGACTCTAGGGATTTATTCTATGGTAATTGTTGTCGAGATGATCATGTCAAGATTTTGGCATTTGAAGAGAGTTTATGATTTTTATTTTTGATTAAATTTAAGTTAAGGATGGCCATGACTCATCAATCTACATTTTCATTTTTTATATCTTATATTTTGTATGTTGATTTGGGTCGTATTATCATTTATATGTTGGTTTGGTTCAATTTTTAATCTTTTACGTTTTCGAAGTTTGATTACATTTGTGGAAATATTCTTTTCTTAATTTTTTAAATGATGGTAATGTACATTTTGAATGCCTAGGACATGTGTGAGAGAAGTGAAGGTATGATGGGTAGAGAAAGGATGATGATGATGATTTAATTCGCAATAAGTTTTTCAAGATGAGCAGAGATCATTCTGAGTAGCTTCAAAAAAATATTATAAAAATATGAAGGTTGAACTCTACATAATGTAGAATTATGGTTTTATCAATGGTTTTTAAATGTAGTGTTTTTTTTCTTCTTTTCATCTTTTCGTTATGGGCTAATACTTGTAATTTTACTTGGTTTTTGAGTAACTTTTAAGCATGTTTAGTTTAGATTTTGTTGGGAGTAACACTTCCATGTATTGTTGTGAGTTGTCATTGTGAGTGCCCAAGGAATAATTTAGAAGTTGTTGTTTCCTCAATATTAGTTGTAGTCATGATCTAGATGTGTCGAAGTCATTGTATTATGTTTTATATATTTGTAACTGTTGTGAACAAAAAAATATTGAAGTGTGATTTTTGTGTCACATTTCTCTCTATCTAAAATTATATTATGGAATTAGAGAAAGTGTTGGCCTAAATTTCTCAAGGGAAGGCCAGGATGATGTGCGAACTGTGAGAGCTAATCCTTTGTACATATATTAGTTTAGTGTTTTACTTCTACATTTCTGTGTGTAGATTTGTTTCTTTTGTAGATCTGGAGTTTTTGAGTGGGGATTTGTTTCTTGTGTACATATGGAGTTCAAGAAATATTTTTGGGTGAAATTTTGAGAAGGAACCAGTGTATGAAATGGTTATCGAAGAGTATGTGTTGTTATCAAATAAACTTAGTAGTTGAGGCCAAGTGCTGCAGTTTATTTTTCTTCATTGCAAAGTTGTTTGAATAATATGGTGGGAATTCAGCCCTCTATGCTCATAATGAGTATGGAACTTCAATGCTACACGTTGTTGACTGAGGTATGTGAAATCTATTATAGATTGAGCTCTTTGGATATATTTTTCAACTTCCCCCGAGAACATAACGGCCACATGGACTAGGAAGCACAAAAGGATTTATTATCGTTCACAAGGGTCATTTGGGATGACCATGAATGGTGGTTGATTGAAACCCACTGCAATACATGTGACTTTGGATATTTGACGGGATTTAGATCACATATTCAAAAGCATGTTGATGAAGGGCGTCCATGTCGTGAGAAAAATTATGATATTGATGCTTTGAATGCCACAAAATTGAAGGATGGAATCAATTTAGAAGTGATGCCTACAGATCTTAATCGTTACTGGTGCTTAATCATTGCTGGTGCCATAGAAGTGGGAACACATAATAGTGATGAGGAGTGGCTTGATATTAAGGTTGTTACCAATTATGAAATCTAGAAGTTTATAAAGAATGAGGTGAAGTGGAAGAGAGGAGTGCAGTTACCCTTATTCTCTCCTCATCAAATGGGGAACTGTAGAATGTGAAAAAATGAAGCATTTGGTGTCGTGGACTGGAAGGTGAAGAGCTAGGAAGTGAGAGGAGTGTTTTCCAAGATTTGTGGGCAAGCCAGTTAGTGAAATTTATTCCAAATAAGTTCCACTTCACTTATAATATGTTGCGAATGAACAAGGATGTGAGTTGTGACACAAAGTTGCAATTTTGGTTTTCTCATTCTAGATGTGAACTCAAAATATTTGTTGATCTAGTTTTTATTGTATGGTGTGTTCCGATATTAATATTTTATAGTGAATGTATTGAAAAAATAAATAATAAATAAATTATTCAGAACCACAAAGAATAGGTCAATTTTTGAATATACTAATGTTACTCGTCATGCTCCGGGAACATTAGTTATAGGTATTTATTAATAAGGTAAATCTAGTGTGACTCTTCGTGCTCCAAGAGAATCGGTACAGGTTATTTTATACAAGGTCAAGTTGTATAATTGTGTGTTCAAGACATTACGTACCCATAATGTTATTGTAGATAAGTAGTGAATATAAGAGAAGGTCATATTTCAACATATGGTGGCATATTAGTGGAAATGTTATCCTAAAAGTTCCAATGAAATTTTCATGTCATTTCCATGTCATAATATGTAAACCAATAAAAATCCTTTAAATATAAAAAGAGGTACATGTAAAGATTTCAGAGCGAAAACAAGAAAAAATTATGGTTTTTAAGCTTCTCTGGTTATAGTTTGGTGAAGAGATCTCTGAATTATCCACAGTGTGATCAAACAACGGTCGACATTTTGAATCCCAATGGGGATCCATATTCAGGACAAGCTGAGAAGTGAATGAAAAGTGAAAAGGGGGACGCAAAGGAAAAGGTTTAAATAAAGAGAAAAGATAAAAAGGATGGAAGAGAATGGAGAATATAACTAAATTTTGTTGTTTATTAGTTTTATTTTTAATAATTTATAAGGTAAGTGATTTTTAATAATTATTTAATAATTAATAATATAAATACCCTATAATTTAGACTTAATAATTATTATTTTTAATATAGAAGATATTTTAGTAAAAAAATCACTTTCCATATTATTTAGTTTTAATAATTATTATTATTATATTTTTAATATATAATATAGAATATATTTTAGTAAAAAGAGAAATATATTTATAAAATATTTAAAAAATTTATTAAAAATCACTTACCTTATAAATTATTGAAAATAAAATTAATAAACATCAAAATTTAGTTATATTGTCGTTTCCATTCCATCCTTTTTATCTTTTATCTTTATTTAAACCTTGCCCTCTGCGTCCCCCTTTTCACTTTTTTATTCTAAAAAGTATGCACAATGGGTACTCATTAGATGTGGAAATTAATTCTGCATCCAACGAGTATCTATACTGGAAATTTGAGTAAACCTATAAGGAGATAGGCCAAAAATATAATTAAAAAAAATTCCTCTTTTTCCTACAAAATTCATAACTATTATTTTATTATTTTAAATATCTTTTTATTATTTTTCCTTAGGAGTCCACTTTCGGGCTAAAATTACCTTTAATGGTTCCATAAGATGGTTGAGTATCAAGATTGTCCCATTGTGCTTATGTAGGTTGAAAAGAGTCAGTTTTGCAAAGTACATCAACAATGGTATGAAGTAGTTATTTCTTAAATGAATTAAGTAGGAAGCGTGAAATTTTGGTGAAGAAAAGAGACAAAACCGTGATAGTTGAGAGTGGATATGAATGCTAGTGATGACCACATTAGAAAAATCTGAAAAAAAATATTTATTTATAGTTGTAATATGTGTTTTCAATTATTTCCATGTAAACATTAAGGGAGGGTTTTGGAAGTAATTCTTCCATGTGTTGTTGTGAGTTTTGATTGTGAGTTCCCAACTGTCAATCTAGAAGTTTTTGTTTCCTATGTATGAGTTGTTGTCATAATTTAGATGTGTCGAAGTCAATGTTTTATGTCCTATATATTTGTAACTTTTGTGATCAATAAAGATATCAGAGTGTGATTTGTGTGTGACATTTCTCTCTATCTCAATTTTTTGTTATATCCATCCAGCACCCAATCACTCATGGATTTTGTACTTCATTGAAAAGATCCCTTCTCAAGTTGTTTAGGGTTTAATACATGACCCCTTCTCAATCGCAACAGTCTCTTTCAACTATGAAAAAATTATTCTAATATTTTTGTACTCATCCTAATACAAGTATGTATTCATTTTATGTTTTATTAATTTTTTCAACGATTATAGATGCAAACAATAATCGTAATATAAGTGAGTGATGAAGCCAATATTGAGGTCAAATTGTATATGTTAAGATATAGATAGAAATGTTTGTCTTCCATTGTTGACTACTTAGTTTAAAGCTAAAATCCATCTAGAACCTATGTTGGATGAATGTATATTTAACATCGAATGAGTAGTCATGCATCTAAGAAGCATGATATTTATGATTTTCTAGTAGAAACATTTTGTGAAGGGTTCAGCTATTGTGACCAGGTGTTCTAAATAAAATGTGTCCTTCCTTCACTTTTTGGAGTTTTTATTGTTTGGTTTTGTTCAAATATTGATTATTCATTGAGAAATGATAATGGTTGTGTTGTAGGACACCAATGATTGAAATTATGATGTTTTTAAGTCCACTTACTTTATTAGTTTAAAGGTTTCTTCTTCCCTTCTCTTGAACAGTTTGTCAGCAAATTTTTTGTTTAATATAACTCATCTTCAAGACCCGATAATAAAATACTTAAGAAAGAATGAGATGTAGGAAAATAGTGCCTGTATAGATTATTATTCTGTTTTAATTCCATTTTATTGTGCTACCTCAAAGGTTTTAAAAAATTACATTTCTGGTGGTTTTATTATATAGTGATTTCTTCCTATCCCTTTCAACATTTAATACAACAAATGATCTTCAAGCATCTTAGATGTTTGAATGTTGGAGTTTTCTAGTTTCCTCCCATTCACCCCATGTGATGATTTAAATCTTACTGATAATTGATACCCTTATTTCCTTTCTTGTTTATGGTTTTGGATTTGACTTTATTATAGAAAATTACATTGGGTTTTAAATTTTATTTTATTGCAAGAATAATTATTCGAGGAGTAAGAATGTTATGCTATCCATATAAATATTTTAGGGGTGGTTTTGTTAAATATTTATTTCTTCCTATCCCTTTCAACATTTAGTACGAAAATTGATCTCCAAGCATCTTAGTTCTTTGAATGTTGGAGTTATCTAGTTTCCTCCCATTCACCCCATATGATGATATCAATCTTATTGATAATTTCTACCCTTATTTTCTTTCTTGTTTATTGTTTGGGATTTGAATTTATTCTATAAAATTACATTGGGTTTTAATTTTTATTTTATTTCAAGAATAATTATTCGAGGAGTAAGAATGTTATGCTATCCCACAGGGGCATCACTGACAAACCAATATATTATCACGTGCATTCATATTGGGGTAAAAAAAATTAAAAAATCAAAAAACATTATATTGCAGGTATAAGTAAGGGGGAGGGGGATTTTTTATTTATTATATAAAATATTTATAATTTGGGGTATTTTTTTTAATTTCTATGGCCAAGCGCAGTTAAGAGGGTCGTGGGAAGGCAAAGACCATGACTGTTGTAGGTTTAGAGCGGGCGTTCGACTGTTGCAGGTAGAACAAGGAGGGTCGTGGGCGTTCGACTGTTGCAGGTTTAGAGTAGAGCAAGGACCGCGTTCGACTGTTGCAGGTTTAGAGAGGAAGAAAATGCGATTTTGAAGCATGGCTTTTGTCGAGCAACCTAAATCTGTGAGTTGATTCATTCTTGTTCTGCGGCCAACCCCATTTGTGAGTTGATTCATTCTTGTTCTGCGCCCAACTCCATAGTAGTAGTAGCTTGGTTTCGTTTCTCGCTCCTCGACCTGTCCTGTCGCTATCCCTCGCTAAAGAAATAACCTACTTACTTTCTGTCTCGTTGAAAGCCAATTTTTGGAAACTGCCCCTGGTTATTTGGATTCAGTTAGGTCTATGGACTGCCATTTTTCCTATAGAAGACTGCAGACCCTAATACAGGCTGGAACATATACACATTTCATGTTAAATTAGAATAATTACTCCATTTTCTAGGCCAGCCGCTACAACAAAATTAATTCTGCCAGGTACAGAACCAGAAAATGGCTATCATCTACAGGCATACAGAATGAATGGAAAATTTTCTAGTTAGTGCACCATTCATCGGTCCTGAGAGTGATTCTCTGAGCATGTGAAATTTGCACTAAGATCCCTCCGAAGGAGTCAAGGTGATATTTCCTCTTTTAATGAGTTATCAAGAGAGAAGTGCATCTATGAACCCGTTACATCTTCATGACTGGTCATGTAGTGTTTTGAATCTTGATAACTGGGTTAGTAAAGGATGCTTGATCTCTGAGGCATTTAACTTCTGCAGTTTCTGCACCAGAACTCATCCATCTCTTCATTATGTTGCCTTCAATCAAGAGACCCCAGAAACAAACATCAAAGTGCCTATCAAAATATTGGCAGTTAATTGAAAAATTGACACAACCAGTTACCACATACAACCTATTTGATCAATAGTCCATCACAAGGAATGAATTGATGCTTGTCTCAAATGTACGTTCACTAGGTTGTAATGAGTTTGCAGACCATGGATTGTTTTCTTTTAGATGGGGAGTGTGTAATGGCTTCCCACTAGTCACATCTGTATTGGCATCACTACCCCAACAAAAAACTCCATCCTTACAGATCTGCTAAGTAATAGTGAGCAAGGAAACTCTTAGAGAATCTCCTTTTTTTTTTCCTTTGCACCCTTGCACCCAGTGTTGTAGTCTAGATCAGAGTCCTTGAAATCGCTTTAGAAGGAAAATAACCTGGTATCATACAAAGTTAGAGGACTGACGTTAACTGAGATATTAAGAACAGAGATTCAATTGCCACTGCATTGTTATTCAATTTCTTGGGTGCAGGTTACTCCAGAGCAATTTCAGAGAAAATTGCACTAAAAAATGTGTCCTGAGCATACAAAGTTAGAGGACCGACGTTAACTGAGATATTAAGAACAGAGATTCAATTGCCACTGCATTGTTATTCAATTTCTTGGGTGCAGGTTACTCCAGAGCAATTGCAGAGAAAATTGCACTAAAAACTGTGTCCTGAGCATATGCCTTGTAGCCTTTATTGAGAGACAGAAATTCTTGAATAACACAGAGAGCCGCGGTTAAATTCACATTTCCACAACAGATCCGTGTTGGTGATGCAAGAAGGTTCTCAGCTTCCCAAGGGCCTGATCTCTTCTGTCTTGATTTCTCTGTAAAACAACTTATATGAAGCATCTACCCTACGTCTGGTCCAATTATGGAATGCTGGTTATATGTATTAACTATTGGAAGAGGTGTGGTACTAGTTATAATGACTGGTTGCAATCAGTGAGACCTCGCTCCAGTTTCACATATGTAAGAAAAAAAACACCAACAGAAATTTCCAGACCATGGTCCTATGCCATTCACACTTACTTATGGCATTATGTCAACGAGTAGCTTGCCACGTATGATGTCAATAGTATTTATTCGGCCACCAAGAATATCGGGAGTATAGTCTTCTTCATAGGAAGTCAAGTGTTCCAAAAATATAGGTTATGAAGTCATCAGTTGTGCAGAAAATCCTAAGTTGCATGCATCAACCGAGCTCATGCATAGAAAACAAATATAACCTGTAATAGAGGAGAAAGAGGCCTAACTCATTACATCAGGTGACGTGAGTCAGGATTCGTGCTATAAAGAACTTTATGATCTCAGTGTTACTAGAATCTATCTGAAAACATTAGTGATCATGAACATTTCATGTGAGTAGGCCTTAGGAGCATTCGGTCACATTGAGAAGGTATAAATTAGAAATACTGCTAGCACAGTGAGAAAATTTGAAATGCATCTGGTCACATAGAGAAGGTGTAGTCGGAAGTTTAGAGCCATTCCTGCAACCAGGCTGTAGGAAGTTTAAAGCCATTCCTGACGAGGGCGATTTGCGGAAGCAAATAGTCATTGTTTTTTGTAAATCCAGTTCACCAGCTGTTTTGCAGTGTTTGGGCATAGCAGGACTCAAACCTGTGACCAAAGGCTCTACCAACTGAGCTATACACCCATTTTTATGCTTTTCTAATGATTATTATATTTACCCACTATTTACGCTATATTTCTAGATGTGTGCTTAGGTCTCATGAATGAGAATTTTGATTCAAAGTGGTGAATTAGGGTTTGAATGTATATGTGTTCCACTGGAGAGTCTTCCATTTCTTTTGTAATTTTTGAATGCTCACAAAAACCAGTAAGAAAACAAATTTTGAATCATTGTAGTACTAGTTTTTTCTAATCACTCTAGTATCAGTAACTTGCCAAAATTCAGTCACAAACATTATAAAGTAAGATGGTAAGCATTACTAAAACATTATAGCTATTGGTATGGGTATTGAAGATTTTAGTCCCCTTACACAAATCTACAGCACAAAGTTTGTTTGAGAGAGTCATGCAGCTTTTCAATCAAACCAGTTCAACTAAAGCAAAGATAGTCATCGGTCTACAGAACAGAGTGATCTTTCTAGGTTACAACTTTTCTAAACAGAAAAACGCATATGAAGATTGTGATATCTAGGAGTCACTGAGTGGTCACCACGGGGGCGTCACTGACAAACCAATATTATATTGTGGGAGTGATCTATCAAACAAATGATACATTCATCCATGTAAACCAACTACATTCCTAATACATGAAAAGCAGGTAGGCCAATTTAGGAATGTGTGCATAAAGGGTGGCATGTTATCCAAAAATAAGTTAGAAGCATATGCCTTCTACCATAACGATGAATTTCATGCAAACAAACATGAAGAGTTCATTGTGCCTGCCTACATCACATCTGCAAAACATGGAAGAATCAAATGGTAACAATGTCCATTTTACCAGTCAGAGAAAAGGAGAATCGCATAAAATAGGTAGAATCCTACTTAAGCTCAAATGAATACTTCAGGCCATAAGAAAATGAAAAGAATGACAAATACCAGATGCCAAATGTTCTTTTACAAGCAATGCTGGATTCATTTGTAAAATGGGAATTAACAGTGGCATCATAATTGGATTTCAAGAACCAGCAATAATATTCAATGTCAGTATGGTTTAGAAGACTACATGTACTAGCCATTTTTCCCTGCACAAGCTTGCATCTTGATCAATGACAACAGAAAATAGAAAAAAAATGGAAACACAACTCCAAATTTCAGCCTCTCCAGAGTCTCATAGATAAATAAAATACCAAGTGATATATACCATACAGCTCAACCAGCATTTTGAAGTGAATGATGAGCGATTACTAGAATGGCTAATGCATTTAGTCAAAAGAATCAACTGAAGAGCATGGAATTTCTACTATCATCATGTTCATCCAAAGTGGTAAGCCATCTCAATTTAGATGTGGAGTTGCGTAGAATATGGCATTCTATTTAAGGCTGCAAGGTGTGACCAAGATGCCTAATTAAAGAGGGATATTCCTCGATAAAATATTGTCAGCATACAATTTCACTCCAAGCAAAAACACATGCAGCAATGAACACAGAAAAATAACCACTATATGTAGTCAAAATCGAACTTATTCATGCATATAGCCAACAAAGCTTGTGATGCACTACAAATTACAATCAAACCAAAATGATTCCTAGTAAATTTAAGTCCCATAAAGCCATCAAGCTGCTATGAGTTTAACTCCAACATGTCTACTTCAAGGTGGGTACCGCCTCTTGTGTGTGACCTTGGCTACATCCCAGCTGTAGCAGATAGTGGATTCAATTTTGCATTGGATGCATGTTGTTGTCGTTCATTTAAGTACAACCCAGGAAAAACTTGTCTGCGGATTCCTTCTGCAGGTGTTGGGCCCATGTTCCCGTTCGTGCTCAATCCTAAGAAGTTCTGCATTCTTGGGAAATTTTGCACTGGCACTTGATTCTGCATGCCCATCAAGGATGACATGCCAGAATTATTCAAGTTGTTGCTAGTAGCATTTTGCATGCCCATTGGAAGCTGCATACCCATAGTTGGATTTGTAGACTGCAATACTGGTTGATTCATCATTCCTAAGTTATTTTCATATGCTGCGCTGTTATGAACCAAGCCTCGGTATGTGCCTGTTGTTCCATTTCCGAGCTTGGTGTGCATGTCATAGTTAAAGCCATGAAGTGCTGAATGTGAAATGTTTTGGTTGATGCCTCTTGGGCTCTGTGTAACATTGTTCCACGTCATACTAAGAGTGACTGGATTTTGCAGATTCTAGCTTTGCATTCCAATTAGATCAACCGTCCTTTCTTCATCTGAAATATGTGCAGAATTAACCTTGTGATTTCCTGCTGAGCTTGTGGAAGAATTCAACCTCCCTATACCTGTTGAATTCCTACTTACTATTCCCCCACTTCGTCCTCAATCCTGAATCCCAGTGGCATTTTCTATATTTTTGCCACCAAAGGCCATTCCAGTTTCTCTACCACTCTGGCTTGTACAATTCATTCCTCCTGATCCACTTGGTTGTGCAGCACCAAATGTCACTTCACTTGGGACCTCATTCTGATTCTTAAAGCTCATAATGCCATCTTCGTTGCCATTTTGCCTATCAAAACCCAGTACCTGCACAGACCCATTGTGCAAGTTCATGGCAACTCCTCCTCCATGACCTCTATTTTGAACCCCAAAACTTATTCCTCCATTGCCATTACCATTATCCCTCACTTCAAACCCCACGTCTGACTGCCCACCACTCTTGTCACCTGCAAATCTCATACCTACTCCATCAGAACACTCATTCAGCTTTCCCAAGCTCATGTCTTCTTTCCCACTCACACCATTTTTAGTTCCAAAATTTGCATCTCCATCATCCTGTCCATTATAGTCAATTCCACCTCTACCTCCTCCACCACCAGGGCTATTGTTCTGCCCTGCAAAGAACTCTGCCTCACCACTTCCACTGTCCTGAGCCCCAAAATCTATCCCCGCACTTCCATTGCCCAAGCCCACACCACCACCAATTCCATTCTGCCCCGAAGTCTGTTGCTCTTCATATTCCATTTCACCCCCACCTTGACCCCCTCCTGCAAGACCGGTCCTCATGCGAAGACCCGCTCCCTCATAGATGATGTTGTGCATTTCTTGCCTCAACCAAAGAAGCATATCCTCTCTTGCCTTTTTCAATTCCATCATTATGGATTGCATACAGAGTCTATTTCCACTCATGGTCAGAGGCTCCTCCTGCATTCTCTTATCATCACAGCCATCCTTTATTCCCTCTGCCACCACTTCTCTGGCATTATTCTTATCCTTCTCACTCTCCTTTAACACTTCATGAGGCTTCTTGGGCTTATTCCCATGGATTTCCATGGCTCCCTCCCTGTGCCCATCAAGCCCAATCCCCACAACTCCATTGTCCAGTCCAATGCCTGTAGGATCAAAAATCTCCCTGCCCACAAGTTGAAGATCATCACTATCCCCAACTTCTTCACTTCCACCAGATCTCCAATCCGATTGGGATTTAGCCCTCTTAAGCTTAGGTGGTGTTGTAGAGCTTGACTCCCATTCATCAGTGGACATATTATTGCTGTTTGCAATCAGGTCGGGGCTTATTAGGTCATGCTTCTTTCTCTTCTTCAAGTCCCAATCCCTGGAACCAAATTCCAGGGCTTCAGGCATGGTTGTTCCCAGAGTAATGTCTATAATCAAGATGGGTATTTCGATTTCACCAATATTCCAAGCCCCAACTCACTCAAACAATAAAGTGCCTGGGAAAAACCATCCAGTGAATCCAGAGGGCTAGAAATAGTTTTTGGGTTGCTTCTTTAAAGGAAGAAAAATTGTGCTTTAAAATACAACAAATGCCTGATTTAGAATGGAATCATAAGATAACTACCTTATCAATTGCATGCCCTTCAGGATCGATCTTCTTTGCTCGGGGAATTAAACATTGCTGGACCATAGCCTTGATAGCATATACCGAACAGTTGAAACCTCATACCGACTTGAGCCAACATTGAGGAAGTGCAGATATAGGGCAGACTGACTAAAACTCACAAAATAATGACTGCCCACATCCCAGAAAAACACAAAATACAACGAGGTTATATGAAAGAGACAGTAGCCGCAAGGAAATTGATGGGCAAAATTTCGAGATAACCAGATCTGGTAATGAGCAGCATTGAAGCTTTTGCTTCTGTCAAATTTCAAGATAACCAGATCTGGTAATGAGCAACATTGAAGCTTTTGTTTCTCTCAGAATTTCAAGATAAGTAGGAAACATTCAGCTGAATGTCGGCATTATGAAGACTTGAGTTTAAGTTAAACATTTATGTTTCAGAAATGTTCTTTTTAACCAGTAAATTTCAAGATAAACGTTCATTTCACGTTGAAACTTGAAAATTGTATACTTTTGAGGAGAAAATTATGTTTCTTCTATAATTTCAAGATAATTGGATTTGGTAATGAGCAACATTAAGCCAAATATTGGAACTATGAAGATTTCAAGTTAAACATTGGATATTTTAGAAATGCACCATTGCCAAATCTAGAAATGATCAGCAGGGAGTGCAAAAATTTCATGTTGAATTGTTTACAATTCAGATTTGTAGAATATGATCTGTTCTGAAGTTGTCTGACTTTTGCAAGGGTTTGTGTTTTCAGGTTGTAGAGCTGGTGAGAAATGTAGTTCCTCTAGCATTGACAGCAGAAGATGATCCTAGAAGGCAAGAGATGGAAAGGCTGCAAAAAGAGAAGGAAGAAATTGATAGAATTGCACATAAGCATGTTCGCCGTGTTTTATGGTCAGGTTTAGGTTCCCTATCGGTGGTGACCATATTATTTTTCCGTTTGACATTTTGGGAATTTTCCTGGGATGTCATGGAACCCATAGCATTTTTTGGCACCACAGGTGGACTTATTGTTGGCTATTTGTATTTTCTTGTTACGTCAAGAGATCCTACTTATCAAGATTTCATGAAGAGACTTTTCCTTCGGAGGCAGAGGAAGTTGTGCAAGAAGATAAAAATTGATGTGGATAGGTTTTTGGAACTGCAGAAACATTGCAAATCATCTCTGGATTCTAAAAGAGATCTGGAAGCACTTGTCGGGGACTCATCTTAACTTTCTGCTGACTCAGCGAGCAAATTTGTGAATTTTTCCCAGATAGCGGTAAAATCTTTAGTTATAAGGTTTAAACTATGCAGTTTCTCAGATATTGAACAAGATTTTTTTTGCTACAGAGTTGTGGAAATGGAAAATTGTAAATTTCCATGGACATAAATAAAGCCTATTAGCTTTTCTTGCATCTCCTCTAGGACCTTATCATCTGGAATTTTAAGATGGAAGTTTCTTGTACTTGCTGGAAGCTGAGGGTCTTCAATTTTGATAGATGTAAAAATGGAAATGGATGGTCACAATTGTCCATTCATACAGGGAAATTCACCTCGCAGATTATATAATCCATTACTTATTTTAAATCATGTAATCATCTTGATCTTGGAAATGGATTTAATATTGTGGACGTGTTAAGTGTAACATTTTATCTTATCTAGACAATACATTTTCACTAGATATGCAATGACTCAGTGTATGCTGTGCTTGTTTTTGTTGCATATGCCATTTAAAATCATGCATATTTGTATGGCTTCATGCCTAGTTTGCGGTGCACAAATTTAGAGTACCCTTGATCAGTTCCTTGACATGGGGCTCATGCAAGCTCCTATTTACTGTTATGTAATTATGCTGAACAGTTTATATGATTGCAATCTTCATGGTAGACTGGAAAATAAATTTTTCAAAATGTGAAATCACTAGCCTTTTCCAAGGGGAACAGATAACATTCTTTCCTCTTTTAAATGGGTTAGGCACTTCACCAGTATTTTGTAATGTTTCAAACTAATTTCTCTCGCTTTAACTTTTATCTCTTAACTGCTTTAGAAACATTGTTCTATTTATTGGATCTTGTTGGAGGATTTGTTTTTCTACAAATGTCTCTTGTATGCTTTACATAAATCAAAACAATGTTGATGTTTGTAGCTCGGGCAGGTACTTCTGCACAAGACCTATGTGTGTAAGGGTGCAGAATTTGCCCACAGTCCCCTTAGGTACTTGCTCTAGTGTGAGCAAGTTGCTAATGCAACTTAGCCTCAGTTTAGCTTAGGAAAAAACATATTATGTTGGCTTATTGAGTTAAAAAACTTAAGAAAAGTAAAGTAAATTACTTTAGACAATATGATTTAACTTTGGTCCTTGATCTCAAGTGAGTCGAGATTTAATTTCGGCTGTCAATTACTTTGGAGATTAGCATTAGGGATTTAGCTCAATGTAAAGTTATAAAAGCAAGACTAGGGAGATGGGAAAGATACACTACAACAACACAAGATTAAGAGAGACTACTAAGTTCTCAGTGAGTGTTGGGTCCGAGGAGGGCAGCAAGGAGATCCAGATTAGCCAAAGAGGGTTGACCAGCTGGAATGGTTCCAGGGTTGTATGTAATTCCTCAAATGGGCTATTATACCAAGATGGGAGCCCAAGTAAGTTTGGATTATTAATGAAAAACTTTGATTGGGCAGAACTAGTGTGTCGTTTTTGTGAGATTGGTTATGTTATTTTTGCTTCCGCTAATTAAGTTAAGAACCTAGCTGTGTAAATTATTCAGTAGATCTGCAATCTGCTAGCTTAATGATTTATCAGGTGTTTGGTTTAACGGAAATCTAACAATTGCATGACAAACTGCTTGGAAAAATATGCTTGGAAGTAACTTGAATAGGGAGGTTTACTTGCACCCAGAGATACATAATCTGCAAAAAAATTTCGAAGCTTCAAGTACAAAAAAATTGTCTGAATCATGTTGTGCAATATACCATTGATAGGAACAAGAGTTCAAATGACTTAAATACTACCCTGAAGAGATGACTGCATCTACTCTTCACGGCCTATAGTTCAACTGCATGTCAAATAGCAGTTTCGCAGATGCCTCTGGGGATGCAGCAAAATAGTTGTCCAATGCACACTTGCAGGCAGGGCCTCTCAAGAATCAGATAGTCTAGGTCCTGTTGAATTGGTTGCAGTCTTTATACTGTCAGGTAAGTATTGGTAAGTATTAAACCCCCACTGTCTATGGGTGAATGTGTTCTTTTTTATCATTGCGAGTGTTATTTTGTTATTATTAGAGCCCCACTGTCTATGGATGATTGTGCTCTTTTTTTAATGGATCATTGCTCCCCCAGGGGATCTTAATTTGACGGGAGACCATTGCATTGGTTGTAACATTCACAAAAAAGTGCCCAATTTACTTATGTTCTTCAAACTACGAATACTTGTGAGGATTTTATGACTTGGAAATAAGTAAATCAAGAGGAAACATAAGTTGGGACTGACATGAAACCTGAAAATCCATGCTTTTTAGTGCTTAGAAAAAATTCCCCCATTCCATAAAACAATTTTTATGGGCTGGTAAGATGGATCATATGAGATTATGTGTAACTAGACATTGTTTCATGTTTGTTGGTTGTTTAATGGATCATGTGATTGTTTCATCACCATTAGGGTGTTCCCCTCATTGCAACTGCCCAACTTCATCAGTTTCCTGCAGGCTCCTTCGGACCCCATTTCCAAACTAACATTGGCCTTAGATCCTTCTCTCTCAAATGGGCATTTGCAAAAGGGTCCTGTGGCATTAAAGCTACAAACACCATACAAACCACAGGTACCAAAAACATCACATTGATTCTCCAGAGCCTACCATGCCACTTTCCAGACCTGAAGTTTCTCAATCCATGAATACATTCTAAGGTTCCCATCAGCATCCAACCTCAAAAGTCTCAAATTCACATTTGGGTCTGTATAATCTTCACTATATCTTGACCAAATGATGGTCACTTGTCTATCAAAGAGGCCAAAAACTCGAATCCCTTGTAAAACTGCTCCAATGGTGTTACTAGATTTTGAAGAAGAAAATTGCTCTTTAGTTCCGCTTTCCCAGTAAATCACTTCAATGCACCATCTCAGCACCAGATTGCCAGTCTCGGTTATATCCAATAATAATATAAAATAAATTTAATTATTTAGTTGTTTTTAGTTTGATTTTTTGAAAGTTTTCTTGTGGATTTAATTTTTCTATCATATGGCAAAAATTTACTAAAATCAAGAATTTGATGAATAACCTTTACACAATCGAAGTGTAATTCAAACACCCAAAAAACACTAAAAACAATTCCATTAATTATTCTTGACCAATTATATTTTTTATACATATTTATATATTTATCTAACAAAAAAACTACTCAATAATAAATAATTTAACAAGGCATGTGTTATAAGTTGATGTGGGCCCGGGAGATTTCAAATATATATATATATAATTATGAATAAATAAATAGAAATAAAATCAAACAAAAATAAAATTAAAAATACAAATAAAATAGATAAATAAATTTTTTAATTAAAACATAAAAATAAAAAAAATAAATAAATAGAAATAAAAAAAATAAAGATTAAAAAAAATAAAAATAAACAAATAAACAAATAAAATCAAATAAAAATAAAATCAAATAAATTAAAATTTAATAATATTAAATTAATAATATTGGATTTTATTAAAAATAAAATCCAATATTCCATATCGTCACAAATGAACAAAATATTCATCTCCTTCAGTTATTACACATTTTACCTCTCATATACCACAAAACGATTCACATCTCCTCCTTCCGGCGTTCCCTTGCACCCCCGGTGCAATTGCTAGTATACACATGCACATAATCAATCTTCCTAAAAAATGGTTGATCTTTGTATGCCTTAGACCATTAAATGCCACAAATCATAGTAAGATGTGCTTGAGTGTGGATCGAGTAATCACATTGTGGGAATACTAATATGCATCTCTTATGTATATCACAAGAAGAAATGTGAATTGTAGAATTCATGTGAGGTCATAAGAGAGGCATCATGTCATTATGTTAAGGATATAAATATAAAGGGGTGTAGAAAATGTTAATGAAAAAACAGATACCTATAATATATAGTGAACGCAGGGGTTTTTTAAATTGGGAAAATGCAATGGGTTAGTATTGGTAGGGGGTTAAATAAAGTGATTTTTAGAGGTATTTTCCAATATGTAGTCAAATTAAGGGTATTCTTTAGTATGCCACGAACGCACGTGCTATGCCATAGGTTAATTGAGTGACACCCCCGTGTGCTATCCATATAGATATTTTAGGGTTCGTTTTGTTATATAGTGATTTCTTCCTATCCCTTTCAACATTTAGTATGAAAATAGTTCTCCAAGCATCCTAGATGTTTGAATGTTGGATTTATCTAGTTTCCTCCCATTCATCCCATGTGATGATATCAATCTTACTGATAATTGCTACCCTTCTTTTCTTTCTTGTTTATTTTTTGGGATTTGACTTTATTCTATAAAATTACATTGGGTTTTAATTTTTATTTTATTGCAAGAATAATTATTCAAGGAGTAAGAATGTTATGCTATCCATATAGATATTTTATGTGTTATGTGTTAGGTAAACTTGTCTCGGGAATAGAGATAAAATTGACCAAGTGTAACCGTAGAGTTTTTGGGCATGTTGTTTTGTGTACCCATGGATTTATGTCCATGGTATTGCATATAATGGAGCGTATAAAATATGAGAGGACTTCATTGTAATGTAAGTCCAGGGAGGTGAGTTATTAATGATCACTTGGCCGGCTTGCCAAGTTTTGACCAAGGCTAATGAAGTTTCATTGGGTTGTTGCTTTCCCCAAAGATGGGTTTTTCCTAGATAAACATTTGTGTTTTTTTTTTATGTGATTGTTTCTCATCATTTTATGTTTTTTTCTCTCTCTCTGCAGTAAAATTTTCACATGTGGTATCACAACCAAATATTGGCTTTAGAGGGATTCTTCTATTGATAAGGGTTTTTATTGGCCTAGTGGATGGAGATATTTGTGCAGTGTAAAAATTCCGAGTGTGGGATCATGAATGAAAACAAAGTATTTGATGGAATGTGTGAACCAAATTTTTCATTGTGTGGTGGTAAACGATGGAGTAAAGAATCATTCACAGCTTGTCAAGTTGAGAGGATGGTCATATAAAGAGAGTAACAATGAAAAAAATACACAATGGAGTCAATTATTGCATATACATGGGTATAGGCATGCGTGTCGTTGGGTAATTTGCGGTAAAGTCTAGATTAGACCTAGGTGATAGGGGAATTTTTGGTTAAATAACACCCCGGGTATAAACCTTAAGGGGGATAATTGCCAAAGTGATCAGGATTGACTCACTCGGCATGTTTGGATTTATATAATCAAAGAGACCCCAACTTAATGTTTAAGGGGGGAATGTTAGGTAAAATTAACTTCAGAATAAAGGTAAAGTTGACCAAGTCTAACAGTAGAGATTTTGGGCATTTGGTATTGTGTACTCATGGCTTCGCGTACGTGGTATTGCGTACCCTGGTTTTATTTCCATAGTTTTTTGTACATGGTATTGCATGTAATGGAGCCAATAAAAGGTTGAGAAGACTTCATTGTAATGTGAGGACAGGAAGACTTCATTGTAATGTGAAGTCAAGGAGGTGAGTTGTGAAGGCTCAAAGGCCACTTGGCTGATTGTCCAAGGTTTTTGCCAAGGGTAATGAACAGAGAGTTGGAGTTTACCCAAATAAAAATTTGTGTTTATGTTTTATGTGATTATTGCTGCTCATTTTATGTTTGTTCCTCTTGGAAATTATTTATTGTTTCTGCTATAAATTATTAACAATATGGTGTTCTTTTAGGGAAGTAATAACATAAGGGGTTCTTCCTTTACTTTCCGCCATTTCTTCCCTGATTTATGATCTAAACAGTTTTTTATCGAGCGAAAATTTGGAAAGAGAAGAACATTAAAATAAAAATAGTCATTATAAATTCCAATATTCAAGGGTTTTATAAGACTATTTTAAGTGCATAAATATTTTTTGTTTTAAATATTATCCTTCTACTTTAATCTTGTTAATTTTCAGCCAAATTTTCGTTTAGCTTTCTTTTTTGTGGATTTCAATACTCGCCATTGTTCTTCAAGGAATTTCTTGTATTTTTTTGTTGCCATCCATATTCATTACCTAATAGTAATCCTTCTTTGTATTCTCTAATTGCGATCCACTTGGTGCTAGAACTATATTATAAACCTTTACAAAACAATACAGTGAAGCCTAAAAAAAATAGTGATAAAACAAGAAGCTGCTAAATTTGAAAAAAAATGAAGAATAATACAAGTAATAATAGAAATAACAAATTTTGTGATATTATAAATTTGTATTTATTACACAAATCAAAAAATATTTTTAAATAAGAAATTCATATACTTATTATATATAATAATAATAATAATAATAATTTATATCTAAAACTATAATATTTGAAAACTTTTAATCAATTAATAAGCAAATAAAACTTAATCTTTACCATTAAGTATTCTTCATATATGCATGTAATATTTGTGGTTAGATTTTAATAAAATTAAAAATTAAGAAAATTGTTATGTATCTAGATGTGAAATTTATATACAAATATACAATTTTTTTAGAATTTAAAAAAAAAATTATATTTTAAAATATTTGACTTTTGTGGAATTTCGAAATCAAAATAATTCTATCTTAATTAATATTTTAAGACAGTGTAATACAATCAAATTAAATAATAAAAAAATTAATTTACATATAACAAATAAAAAGTGTTAAATTTTTAAAATGAAATGCAAATTCATATAACACACTATAATAGATCGGTATGGAAATTATGATGTAAAATATTATATAATGTAATTTTCACTAGCTTAAATTATTTAAACTAAAATTATAAAAATAAAAAAATAATACATATTAAAAAAAGAGTGAAATGTAGTGTGAGAGATTGTTGTGGGTCTTTTTTGAGAGAAGAGTGTCCTTTTTTTTTGAATAATTGAAGGAATTTTAATGATGTCCACAAGACCAAGTGGTTTAAGGAGCTCCAAACAATAAAATATCACATTTTCGATTTTCTCTCTATTACAGCTATCTTGCCATGAAATTTCGCATTTCTGTTTTCAAACTAATTGTTATACACAAAGAAATATAGCTAAAAAATTTATATAAATTAGAAAATATGTGTTTGGTAGATAGTGATGATCCAAAGAGGGTTTTTAGCAGATATGGAAACATAAGAGAATTTAGCAGGTGGGTGTCTGCAATCCATTGATAGGTTGTGTCGATCAATCTGCATATATATGATTAATAATCAATGGGCCAATATGGATTCATTTCCTTCCAAGGCACCAAATAGATTCTAATGTCAACATGTATGATAAAACAAATGAAGAACGAGAACCCTGATGCATTTTCTTGGCCATTGACCACATATGAATAGAGAAAGAGGCAAGGGAGGGATGGAAGATATATTGCAACATGCAATCAACACAAACGATTTGGGTAGATTTGACTCCCATGTAAATTTTAATGCATTATGGTGTCTATAGATGATGCTATTGCTTAAATTTGAGAATAAAAAATGGCATCCATGCCCAACAACAAAAATATTAATTAGGTAATCTCATTTTTAAGTTCAAGGATTATCATAATGTTTAAGAGGAATTGATCGTCCTATGACAACATTTGTAGGAATTGAAGGTTGTGTGGCAGAACTAAAAGTAATTGAAGATTGTTTTATCCTTAGTGGAAGAATTAAGTTCCTAGGTTGGGCGTATTACGGCAGGTTGATATTTCACACTTCATTTGATGATGCACACAAGAAAATCCATGAGACACTTACAAATAGTACTGAATAATAGATTTTCCGATGTGTTATTAAACAAATTCTTGAAAGTACCTAGACTATTCACAGTGAATAAAAAGGTCATCCATTACCAAAATATACAAATTTTATCAATCGATTAACCCTCTCCAAATAGTATGCTCTTGGCTCTCCCTGCTTTTGTCTCCCTGGTTGTGCTTCCAAAATTGTAGGTACTTCCATCATGAAAAATCAAGTGAAGGCACAAGTCTTTGAAAGAGGATCGAACGATCAAATGCTTCAGACATTCAGACTCGTTAGTATAAAATGGTTTGTGACTTTGGCTATGTTGGAATGACCAAAAATAAGATGAGAAAAATCTTTTGATAGGGTAAGGATGAGAATAGATGAAAAAGTGAGCCTATGTGTGCTTTGTAGAATATTTTGAAACCAAACTTGGAATGTAAGTGAGCACCTATGTGTGCTTTGTAGAATATTTGGAAATCAAAGTTGGAATGCTGGTGTGCTTTAAGAAGAACAATGTGTTTGAACATGTGTCTCCCCGTGTTTAAAGAGAAAACCACTTTGCTAGATATCCATGGTTGTTTACTTATTATGACTCAGAACGGTAGTAGCAAATTATTTTATATATTCTAGTTAAAAATATTTTAAAAATAAAAACATTTAATTAAAAAGCCTAATCATGAAACATCCTTAAAGAGAGCACTGCTTTGTTAGATATCCATGGTTGTTTACTTATTATGACTCAAAACCTTACAAGAGCTCATGTAATGGTACTATTTGCCATCATGAATGACACGCGGAAAAATTCAAAAGTAATAAACACGTGTGTATATATAGTGGGGCATGAAGGAACTCATGTAACGGTACTATTTGCCATCATGAATGACAGGTGGCGGAATTCAAAAGTAATAAACACATGTGTGTATATATATAGTGGGGCATGAAGGAGCTCATGTAACGGTACTATTTTCCATCATGAATGATCATGAATGACAAGTGGCGGAATTAAAAAATAATAAACACGTGTGTATATATATAGTGGGGCATGAAGGAGCTCATTTAACGGTACTATTTGCCATCATGAATCACACGTGGCGGAATTAAAAAGTAGTACTGCATGAAGGAGCTCATGTAATGGTACTATTTGCCATCATGGCGGAATTAAAAAGTTATATATATATATATATATATTTCATTGCGTCAGCGTAAAGCATTCTACCCTGAAACAAAAATTCAAAACTGAAACGTGAAGCATGATCTAGGGCATATAACGGTATTATTTACCATCGTGAATGACAGGTGGCGCAATTAAAATTTAATCAACACGATGGAAATCTCTTGAAATTCGTCACTTTATTTTTATTTGTTGTGTGTATTATTTTAGTCTTTGCCGTTTTAGCTTCGACTTGATTCTTCAGTCTCTTCTTTTCCGTTTCTGAGTATGTTTGGTCGGTTTCTACAAAAGGGATGTTGAAGGTTTGTTTAATCAAAGAAAGCGATTCCAAAGTGTGGCCGACAGACGAATTGGTCCAGCAAAAAACCATTACAAGGAGAACCTAAAATCTTCTATCCAATTTTTGTATTGTGGAGTTGTGAACAGAGCTTACTCTGTTTCTTTTCAATTGTGCAATTTTATAATATTATAACTTTTGTAAAATTTCTTCATTATGAAAGTTGACCGTTGATATTACTTTATATTTGAAATAATTTTAAAGTGTTTTATTAACCAATAAAATATTATATTATAAAATTTTAATTATTTTAATATATATTTTTAAATATATAAATATATATATATATATATCATTTATTTTATGATATTTATTAATTGATGATTTATTATTTCAGAAAAAACAAAATTTGATGAATTTAACTAAATTAAAATTAAATATTAGTTTGACATTAAAATATAATTAATTTTTATAGTTAAAGTATTTATATAAAGAAAATTAAACCATTCATATATGAAGGAAACGGTGAGGCTGAGCTGTCCAGGTCAGATAGAAACAACTTTCGTCCACTGCTGATTACTTAGTTTAACCTTAAAATCTATCTCGATCATATGTTGGCTGAAGGTATATTTAACATCTAATGACTAGTTATCCATAGAAGAAACATGATGTTTAAGATTTTGTAGTAGAAAATTTTTGTTAAGAGTTTAGATACTGACCTACTTGTAAATAACATGTGTCTTTCGATGGGGTTTAATGCACCCTTCCCTCTCTTTTTTTTAACAGCAGCGGCAGCATTCTCTTTTTTTTAATCGCAGCGAGTTCCTCTAGGCATGCAATTTAAAAAAAAATAAAAAAAAAATCGACAGTAATCATCTCTGGTATGTTTTCTGTTTTGTTTTATTAATTTGTTCAGTGATTGTGCATCCAAAGAAGAATCCAAAGATAAGTGAACTATGAAGTCAATTGAGCGGCCATGCAGCAGGGATTAAGATGGAATGCCACTGTGTGAGCGTTTACATAATTTCTAGTTGAAATCCATCTAAGATCTACTCTGGGTTAATGTATGTTCAATATGAAATGAATAGATATAAGACTGAAACATTATATCGGATATTTTTTAGCCAAACATTATGCCAGGGTTTTAGATATTGTGAACCACTGTTGTAAATAATAACTTGTCCTTCCTCTTCTTCTGATGACACTTTTTTTAACTTTTAAAGATTAACATTGTGAAATATTTTGATTTCTGTCTCTACTCCAAAACGTTTTGATAGTTACTGACCTAATTTAAGATACAGGACTGACCTACTTTAACGTTGTGCTAAATTAGTTCAAACCAGACAATATGGCAATCTATCTTCAAGGACTTCCGCTAACGAAACTTCTCAACGGCTCAACTGATTTTCATTTAACAAGCTGACGTGGTAGCTTTATAACTGAAAAATGCTGTTTTTTGCTGGACTGCTACTTTTCCTAATCGATTTTTTCTCTAATTCTTTTTAATTCGCTGTTTCGATTATTCTTTATTTACTGTTATATCGGGGTTTCCATCATTCTGCTGCCACATATTCACCGGGTCTCACATATCGAAAGTTCTCAGCATTTCAGTTCGTTCAAAGTGCAATATGGAGGAAGCTTGAGAACGGTAGACGTTGTTTCGGGTTTCCATGACGAAAATTTTAGAGTATCGTTTTGATTTTGTTTAAAAATAAATTTGCAAAATTATGTATGTAAAATTTTTATCTATAATTTAGCTTGTTTATATTTCAAATAATTTGAAAATATTTTTTAATAATAATTTAAATTTCTAAAAATATTATATTTTAAATTTTAAATTTTAAAATTGAATGTTATTTTAAATTTAAATTATTTAAAAATCTTAAATTTAATGTTTTTATTGTATTTTAATATAGTTAATAATATATATTACGTTTATTTTATAATATCTATTTGTAATTTTATTATATTATAAAAAAAGAGTACATCAATTTAACCATAATAAATGAAGTATAAATTTTACAATAAATTATTTGAATTAAAATATCTATTTTAGGAAAATTAAATGTGGCATTCATTTATCTTGATGTATTTTAATATTATTAGAAATTTAAATTATTGAAGTGATTATAAAAATAATCATGATATTTATTAATTGATAATTATATTATAAAAAAGAAAATATACATCAATTTAACCATTATAAAATTAAATATAAATTTTACATTATTTAAATTAAAATATTTATAAATTAAAATAAGTTTTATAATTAAAATATTTATATTAGAAAAATTAAACCTAACATTCCTTTATTTTGTTGAATTTTAATATTATTAGAAATTTAAGTTATTTAATTGATTATAAAAAAAATCATGGTCACTTCAAAATCAATAAATATTCCATCATAAGAAATTTTTTTCTCATAAATTAATTAGAATAAATATTAAATTATTTTAAAATTGTTTAATTAATTACCATTTTCAATATAATTGGAAATAATTGTTTAATTTATGTATTTATTGTAGTAATTATTTATTTTCATTATAAAAAGAATAATATAAACCATGTTACTTAAATTTAATATTATTATATTTTATGATTGCCAAAAAGAGAGCTCTACAAATTTTTATTGTGCACTTAAACCTTAACTATTAAATTTTGCATGGCCTCTTAATTGATCTTCCGAGATATAGTTCTAATGGAAGGAGTGAAGCTCCTTCATAGTGTGAAATTGTAGGAGGCTACAATTGGATTCAACAACATTTTTCCCCAAACCTTAATGTTTTTTGCCATAACCTTAAGGAGCGTCATGAGAATATTTTTCCACCAAGTCCCTAAAAGGACAAAAAATTCTCCGTAGTTGCCTTCACAAAGCTACCATAGATCCAAAAATTTAAGTGCAATCGAGTCGTATTGGGTAATATATCCAATATATATAAGATCACATACTCTTTGGGAAATTCTTGGGCATTTGGCCTTGAGAGAAGGCACATTACCATTGGGTCCTGCCAACAACTTTTTTACTATAATATTTGGAAGCTTTGAAGGTAAAAAAACTCTGATATTTTAAAATACTTTCATTTTTGCAACACTCGTGGAGCCTATATTCGCTTTTTGATGGATATATTTGTATCCAATAAAGAATATTTCATCGCATGTCTAGCTTGGATCACAATGTATTCATTTTGTAAAAGACTCCAAACCTACAAAGAAAACCAAGTATACTCTATACCTACATCAAGGCTTATATGAATATGTAAAATTTTCTCCCAATGTAAATTGATATTTATTATTGCGATGAACTCTAGCAACAAGGATCCCGTTACAAGCATATCCCATTTCAATGGCGAAGATGCCATGTTTGTGGCCATACATATAGGAATTTTCGTGTTCTAGATTTAATTTCTAATCCTAACCCCAATTCCACCTTTGATAATGCCAACTTCACCAAAGCTAGTTGCAGACAAAAGTGGCCAACTTCCCGACCCCATCCCTCCCCCCCACATAACCCTGCCACATTGAGAAGTAGTCCTATGTTGGCATTCATTTTTACCATTCCTCTGCTATAGGAAATTCATACCCTCCTTTGGTAAAATGTGAAACTCTGAAATTGAAAAAATGGACAACAATCCACCTTGTGCACCTCTACTGAGCCACCCCATTCCTCATGTATGCCTCGACCCCCACACTTAATATCTTTTGAGAGAATGTTGGATCAATCCCAAGACCTCATGAAGAAAATGGTGCTAGATATCCTTGACCTCGTAAAAATCATCAAAGCTTGGAGGGCAAGGAAATAAGGGTCGTATATTTTATCTCCAGGGAGATTACTGGATTGTAGGATGAGATTCTAATTTAACTCGGAGCTTGGAGGAAAAGAAAGGTGGGAATGAAAGACGAGAACTAGTGGCGTTATTCTAGGCTAGGGTACATGATTCAAGATTAATCGATTTTGACATAGTCAATGGAGTGTACGCATGGAACAACTATGACAATGGCTAGCGTTAGGTGACCTATTATTTAATCTTATTTTTCCTCTCTAAAGAAATGATGATTAAATATTTATTTGTTGAATATTCCATTTTTCAAAGCTTAGAGTCTAATCGATGGCCTGTTAGGCTAGAAATCAATTTGAAAATGGCTCCCATAATAGGTAATTCAGGTCTAAGAAATTTTGGCTTAAAAATCTAGACTTTTTGTTGAAGTTGGAGGAGTAGTGGCACAAGATACTAATATAAAGGGAAGGTAAAATGCAGACATTCAAACTAAAAATGAAGGAATTAAAACTCAAAATTAAATTCTAAAAACAATAGGAATTCAACAATATTTTTTAGGAGAATAAAAAACTAGAAGAATGTATGGAGTAACTTTAGACCACCATTATCAATGAAGGAAGGTTAGATCATATTATTGAATAACACTGAAAGTTGATTCATGACCTCAAATCCAGATGGAAATGAGAGGAAATCATTTAGTGCCAAAAATTGTGCATACAATCGCTGAGAGAGGGCTATAAAAATACTAGATTCTTGCATAAAGCTCTAGTCAAGAATAGACATCACAAGTGATTCTTCTCCCTATATTCAAGAGACAAATCAAGGTTAATCAAGCATGAAGACATTGAGGAATAGTTGATATATTGCTATAAATATGTCCTTTCAGAGGATTGGTCGGATAGAGAGGATTCCAAATCAAGGATCATAGATCAAACCTGAAAACAATGCATCATTAATGCAAGAGATATCACTCACTAAGGTGGAAGAAGTGGTATAGTAAATTCCTAGGGATAAAGAACAGAGCCCATATGGTTTAACTTTGAATTTTCATAACGAACATTGGCCATTCATTTTTAGGGAAGTACATGCAGTGGTAAAGGAGTCGAAGCGCTTTCATTAGGTAAGGTGTAGACTTAATGCTACCTTTATTACCTTGATCCCCAAGAAGAATAACTCTTGCTCTGCCAATGGTTTTAGATGCATAAATTTATGCATTGTAATCTATAATATTATCTCCTCAGTCACCTTGAGAAGGCTGAAGCCATTGTTAAAACACCTCATAGGACTGGAGCAAATTTTCTTTGTTGAAGGTAAACATATTTTTGATGGGATTATCATATACCATCAGTTTTCTCATTCTCTTAAGAAGAGAAGGAAACCATGGATGTGCATTAAAATTGATCTATCTAAGGCTTCTAATAGACTAAATTGGAATTACTTAGAGTCTTGGTGGCCTTCTGTTTTTCACGCAATTGGATCTGATGGACCCTCTCTTCAATATCCACCTGTTTCTTATTTATTCAAATGAATTTGTAACATTCTCGGACTTTTAGAGTGTCTAAGGGTCTCCATCAAGGGGACCCCATTTCCCCTTACCTTTTTATTTTTGTTGCAGAAGGTATAGGGATATACACAAAGGTGAATTTTAATATTATTAGAAATTTAAATTATTTAAGTGATTATAAAAAAATCATGATATTTATTAATTGATAATTATATTATAAAAAAAGAAAATCTACATCAATTTAGCCATTATAAAATTAAATATAAATTTTACATTACATTTTTTAAATTAGAATAAGTATTATAATTAGAATATTTATCAATTTCAATAAGTTTAATAATTAAGATATTTATATTAGAAAAATTAAACTCAGCATTCATTTATTTTTATGAATTTTAATATTATTAGAAATTTAAATTATTTAATTGATTAGAAAAAAATTCATGGTCACTTAAAAATCAATTACTATTCCATCATAATATTTTTTTCTCTTATATTAATTATAATAAATATTAAATTATTTTAAAATTATTTAATTTATTATATTTTTTTTAATTTTTTTTTTATTAATTACCATTTTTAATATAATTGGAAATAATTGTTTAATTTATGTATTTATTGTAGTAATTATTTATTTCCATTATGAAAAGAATAATATGAAGTATGTTACTTAAATTTAAGATTATGATATTTTATGATTGGAAAAAAGAGAGATCTACAAATTTTGGTTGTGTACTTAAACCTTAACTATTAAATTTTGCATGGCCCCTTTGCTCTTCCGAGATATAGTTCTAATGGAGGGAGTGAAGCTCCTTCATAGTGTGGAATTGTAGGAAGCAACAATTGGATTCGACAACATTTTTTCCCAAACCCTAATGTTTTTTTGCCATAACCCTAGGAGCGTCATGAGAATAGTTTTCCACCAAGTCCCTAAAAAGACAACAAATTCTCGGTAGTTTCCTTCCCAAAGCTACCATAGATCCAAAAATTAAGTCTAATCGAGTCGTATTACGATATATGCAATATATATAAGATCACATAATCTTTTGGAAATTCTTGGGTATTTGGCCGTAAGAGAAGGCACATTACCACTGGGTCCTACTAAAGTGGAAGCATAAAGGGAAAACCAAATTGGAAATAGGTGCCAATGAATTTTTTAATATAATATTTGGAAGCTTTGAAGATAAAAAACAATGATAGTTTAAAATACTTGCATTTGATGGATAAATTTGTATCCAATAAAAAATATTTCATCGCAGCTCTAGTTTGGATCAAAATGTACTCATTTTGTAAAACACTCCAAAGCTACAAAGAAAACCAAGTATACCCTATACTTGCATCAAGGCTTATATGAATATCTCAAAGCTTCTCCCAATGTACATTGATATTTATTATTGCGATGAACTCTAGAAACAAGGATCCAATTACAATCATATCCCATTTCAATGGCAAAGATGCCATGTTTGTGGCCATACAAATAGGAATTTTCGGGTTCTAGCTATAAATGCTAATACTAACACCAATTCTAGCTTTGATAATGTCAACTTCACCAAAGCTAGTTGGAGACAAAAGTGGTGAACTTTCCCAGTCCACCACATAACCCCGCCACATTAAGAAGTAGTCATTTGCTAGCATTAATTTTTACCATCCCTCTTCTATAAAAAATTCATACCCTCCTGTGGTAATGCGAAACTCTGAAATCAAAAAAATGGACAACAACCCACCTTTGCGCACCTCTACTGAGCCACCCCATTCCTCATCTCTGCCTCAACCCACACACTTAATATTTTTTGAGAGCGTCTTGGATCAATCCCAAGACCTCATGGAGAACTTGGTGCTAGATATCCTTGACCTTGTAAAAATCGTCAAAGCTTGGAGGGGCAAGGAAATAAGGGTCGTACATTTTATCTCCCAAGGGATTACTAGATTGTAGGAGGAGATTTTAATTTAACTCAGAGTATGGAGGAAAAAAAAGGTGGGAATGAAAGAAGAGAACCAGTGGCTTTATTATAGGCTAGGATATATGATTAAAGATTAGTCGATGTAGACACGGTCAATGGATCGTACACATGGAACAACCATCACAATCTCTAGCGTCAGGTGACCTATTATTTAAATTTATTTTTCCTCTATGAATAAATGATGGTTAAATATTTATTTGTTAAATATTTCATTTTTGAAAGCTTAGGGTCTAATCGATGACCTGTTAGCCTAGTAATCAATTTGAAAATGTGTTCCCATAATAGGTAATTCAGGTCTAAGAACTTTTGGCTTAAAAATCCATATTTTTTGTTGAAGTTGGAGTAGTGGCACAAGATACTAATATAAAGGGAAGATAAAATGTAGACATTCCAACTAAAAATGAAGGAATTAAAACTCAAAATTATATTCTAAAAACAATAGGAATTCAACAATATTTTTTAGGAGAATTAAAAAATAGAGGAATGTATGGAGGAACTTTAGACCACCATTATCAATGAAGGAAGGTTAGATCATACTATTGAATAACAAGGAAAGGTGATTCATGAACTCAAATCCAGATGGAAATGAGAGGAAATCCTTTGGTGCCAAAAATTTTGCATACAATGGCTGAGAGAGGGTGATAAAAATACTAGATTCTTCCATAAAGCTCTAGTCAAGAATAGACATCGCCACTGACTCTTCTCCGTATATTCAAGAGACAAATCTAGGTTAATCAAGCATGAAAACATTGAGGAAGATTTGGTATCTTGCTATAAATATATCCTTCCAGAGGACTGGTTGGATAAAGAGGATTCCAAATCAAGGATCACAGATCAAACCTGAAAAAATGCAGCATTAATGCAAGATATATCACTCACTAAGGTGGAAGAAGTGGTATAGTAAATTTCTAGCGATAAAGAACCAAGCCCATATGGTTTAACTTTGATTTTTCTTAAGGGATATTGGCGATTCATTGGTAGGGAAGTACATGCAGTGGTAAAGGATTCAAAGCACTTTCATTAGGTATGGTGTAGACTTAATGCTACCTTTCCTACCTTGATCCCCAAGACAAATAACGCTTTTTCGGCCAATGGTTTTAGATGCATAACTTTATACATTTTAATCTGTAACATTATCTCCTCAGTCACCTTAGAAGGTTCAAGCCATTGTTAAAACACCTCATAGGACTAGAGAAAATTTTCTTTGTTGAATGTAGACATATTTTGGATGGGATTATCATAGACCATCAGGTTCCTCATTCTCTTAAGAAGAGAAGGAAACCATGGGTGGGCATTAAAATTGCTCTATCTAAGGCTTCTGATAGACTAAATTGGAATTACCTAGAGTCTTGGTGGCCTTCTATTTTTCACCCAATTGGATCTGATGGACCCTCTCTTTAATCTCCACCCCTTTCTTCTCGATTCAAATGAATATGTAATATTCTCACACCTTTAGGATGTCTAATGGTCTTCATGAGGGGGATCCCATTTCGCATTACCTTTTTATTCTTATTGGAGAAGGTATAGGGATAGACGTCAAGGTGATAACAAATCAAGGAATGCTCAAAGGATTGAGTTTATGGGGTCAAGAATTAACTATCACCCACCAAAATTTCGTGGACAATATTATGTTATTTGGTGAACTGACCATTCAATAGACTCAAGGCTTTGCATCAAGTCCTTTCTGATTTTAAAATGGCTATTGAGATCGCGATCAATGGGGAGAAATATAATATGTACTTTTATAACATAAACAAGATGGTGCAAAGGAATCTAGTAAGAATTCTTGGCTTTCAGATAGGAACACTACTAGTCAAATATCCTGGTATCCTTCTTTGTGGGTTTCATGCTATGAAGAGGTCAAAGAGAAGATTTAAAGGAGGTTGGAGAATTGGAAATTTAGATCATTGAACCTTGCTAGGTACATTATGCTTCTCAAGGTTATTTTATAGGTTCGTTTTCTCTATGAATTGTCCATACTACCAGCTACAAAAGGAGTACACAAGGATATCATCTCCTGGCTCCACAAATTCCTATGGCATGGGGTATAACAAGCCCACAAATGGACTTTTTTCTCTTGGGAGAAACAGTGCCTATTAAAATGGGGAGGGGGCATAGGTTTTCAGGACCCTAAAATTATTAATAAAACCACGAGAAAAAAGTTATGTTAGAGAAGGATTCACGGAGGTAAAGATCTATGGAAATAAATATAGACTATGAAATATAACCTGGTCAATACTCAAGTAGAGAAGGCGAGGAAATGAGAGTTTTCACTCAGGACATTGTTATGGAATATTACATTGGAATACAATTACCTTATATACGAGCGCATGATCTGGGAAATTAGATATGGGGTTGCAACCAAATTTTGGGAGGAATCCTAGCAACATATTCCATGGTTGGAAAGATAAGAATAGGTAAGAATTCTCAAAGAATATACCACAAGGATACAAACATCAATGGTAAAAAAAATATGAAAGGATATATCAAATATCTATCAATGGCGAGAGTGGAAGGCTTAAGAGAACTGAGATGAGGGTCAATTTTCTCAGGAATTATAGATCTTAGAAACGCAATGAAATGAAATAAATATTTAGGTATTGAGAGGTGGAAATAGGTTGAAATGGAGATATCAATCCCAATCTACGTTCACTATCAAGGAGTCTTATGTAATTTTGGCAAACCATTCAAAACTCCCTAAGGAGCCTCTTTGGTATAAAGTTTGGAAATGGAAGGTCTGGATGAAGATGATGAGTTTCCTTTGGTTAATTGGAAGGTAGTGACTATTAACATGGGATCTCCTGTGAATAGAAGGTTATGTTGGCCCATCCCGGTGCCCCTCTTTTCAACAATAGGAGGAAATGTGTGATCATTCTCTTAACACTTGCATAAATAAGGAGACATTATGGCCCATGATTCATATCCTTTAAAAAATCCAATCTTGAAGAGGGATTGGGGTTTGGTTTTAGGATTTTCTCAATTGAATGTCTAGAAATAATGTAATAGAATAATATTCAAAGATATAAAATTCATAGGGGATTTTATTTGGAAAGCAGATGGTGAGGAATATTTCATTTTGCGGAGATTCGAAGGTATCCCAAATAACAATTTCTTTCGGTAGCCCACAATGACTTACTAACCCTATTTCATCTCCAAATTTTTTCTCCCTCCCACCCCATGGATTCATTAAGATAAACCTCAATAGGGCCTCCAAAGGAAACAGTGGTCCAGTCGGGTATTGATGTCTTGTCCGTGATGATCGTGGTAACCATATTCACTCTTTCTTAAAATATTGTGGACATAATATTAACACTGTGGATGAATTGTAGGTCCTTTGAAGAGCCTTATCCTTGGATCCTAAAGTGGGGTACACCAAGCTATATTTGGATTGGTATTTGCAGTTAGATATAAATGTAGTCAGGAAAGTAATCAATAGATCTCTAGTTCAAAAATTATTTAAGAGTTTCCTCCTTAATCTATTGTTGAATATAATCCAATTATTGGTGCTCTCCTTTCAATAAATCATCATGGCCCACTCTAGATTACTGGGAAATGAAGCGACAAATCTACTAGCCAATTAGGATAGTCACGATCCCATCCTGGAAATTTTTCTAAACTAGCCACCTCAAAATCCCAATAATTTGGCTGCTTAGTTTAGTATCATCATGAAGAGGGAAAAAAAGACTTAAATGGGGAAGGATGAACCACGTTATGAGGGAATAATCATTATCCTAATGTTCCATCTCGAAAATTGTACTAAGGTATAATTGGCATGTGTTATGCATGCATACACAATATCGATCTTTCGTGATGGGAGGTGGGAAGTTTATTTGCAGAAGGGTAGGTGAATTGGTTGTTAGTGATTTTGGGAATGGGAACTTCTGAAGGTGGTAGGGAGAATGAAGTGTTTGTGCAGGTCATAAACTTATGCAAAATTATTTGTTCATGGCTCTTAGTCATAATGATTGTTGTTCGAAGAGGAGGATTTCTTAGGCACATCATTAGGGCTATCAAAATCGTACATGTGACCCTAGAGAGGAACTTATTTATAGGCTACACTATAGAGGGCTTCCTGAGATGTAAGAGACACGCTTACAAAAATGGGTTATGGGAGTGGATATATTGATTTAATGCTTGGCTTCATTCATGTTATCTTATTGGTCATTTCAATTTCTATTGTGTTATTTAACATTATACGTTTGGGGAGCTGTGTAATAGCAGTGTTGTTTTTTGTGTGTTTCAATCCCCTGCTAAGGGTAGCTTGGGTTTAAGTGAATTATAGGCGCACTGTAGAGATGTCAATGGTTTTGATTCTCTTTCTTGGATTTTGGGGTTAGACACATTAGAGTGGTTACATGACCTGAGACTTCAAGGCCATATAATGGTGAATACGACACAAGATGCTGGTGTGGTGTTTTTAATCTCTTTCTTTGGGTGCATTTCTATTTGAGGGGTTTTGTTGAGAGAAGGGTCACACCAAAATGGTTTGGAGGATGGGGTCTCCCCCTCAGGATCAACATGATTATCATAATGAAAATATCAATTTCATGAACGATTTGTAACATAATTAATGGAATATGAATAATTTTCCAATGCCACTTGAATGAGGCAAAAGGTGCCTAACTGAGTCTATCGATTTCATGTCCATGGAGAACCAAGGTTTCTAGAAATTTTGGGTAATAACATGAATAATCCTCATACCATTGATGTTTTTTGGTTCTCTTTATCTTAGAGATCTTTTGGGCATATTAGTATTTTCGATTTTGGGTTCTAAGCAACTCTTAGTATTTTGTAATAATCTTTGGTGTTGTTCTTCTACCCAAATTTAGTAGGAGTGAGACCGAAAGAATACTGAATTTAATGATACATATAGTAATATTTTGACGAACTAATTCAAAAAAAAATCTTACATTATAAAATTTAATGTCATTTTGAATTTAAATTTGTTTATAATTTTCACATAATTAATAATATATTTTAATTTTATATTATAATATCTATTAATTGATAATTTAATTATATTACAAAAATTATAATTTACATAAATTTAACTATTATAAAATTAAATTTCATTTATTCTAAATTATATATATATATATATATATATATAAATTAAATATCACATATTCAACCTAATAATTTTCGTCGAAAATTAATTTACTTAATCAGTTATAAATAAATTTCATGATCACTTCAAAATTTAATTGATTCAAGTCTTTAATAAATTAATTCATTAATAAATCTACAATTATAATAAATTTTTGCTTTTTTAGAAAAATTGCGCATTCCAAATTTTCTTCTATATTAATGATAATACATTAAGTTTTGTTAAAATTATTTAAATTTTTATAATACATTAATACATTAATTATATTTTTTATTATTATTATTTTAATTTATTGTTAAATTTATTATTTTAATAATTTATTATTTTCATTTTTTAAAATATAATATATAACCGTTTATTCTTTAAATTTAAGATTACAGTATTTTGTGATTGGTGAGAAGATAGTTCTGCAAATTGCATGGCCCCTTAAATGCTCTTCCCAAAGCTAGTTCTAGTCGAGGAAGTTGAGGTCCTTCATACTATGGAATTATAGTAGAACGATAGTATAACCGGAGAACCTTCAACCCCAAACCCTAAGGATTTTTCCCCAACGCTACGCAACAAAAATAATTATCGACACCTGCCTCCCTAAATCTACCATAGATAACAAAATTTAAGTCCAATCTAATTTTATTGGGGAATACATACAATATATGCTATATCTGACATTGATAGGGAAATTCGTGGACATTCGTTCCTCACATGAGGCGCTCTACCATTGGATCCAGTTAAGTGTTTATATAGTTAGATTTAATATCTATGATAATTTATAAATATTTTAATAATTAGATTATATTTATGTTAATTTGGGATTTTTTAAGGTTAGAGTTAAATTTCTTTTCGCTCTAATAGAGATATGTATTTTAATGGATTTTATCTCTTTTTATGTTTGGTAGATCTAGAATTAAGATAGATCCACATGCTTATTAAATAATGTTAGTATGAGGAAGATGTGGTAACACATTAAATGAGATGTTGAGATATTGTAGTGAAGTCATAAATTAAAAAATAATTAAAAAAAAAGAACATAATGTTATCAAATTTTAAAAATAAAAAATAAATCTATTCAATTCAATTAGTTATTGTAACACCTATCCATAATTACCCTTTAGGAACAACATAAAAAAATATTTTACTAGTTTATGCTTAGAGTAAATTCACACATTAATTAATGAATCTCAATTACACAATGACTATATATGCACCTCAAGAGACTTTATCTCTCTATATGCTTGGTAAATCTAGAATTAATATGGATCTATGTTCGTTATTAAACTATATTAGAATGAAGAAGATGTAGTGAAACATTAAGTGAAATGTTGAAATATATCAAATCTTAAATAAATAAATATATAAAAAAACATAATATTATCAAATCTAAAAAAAAAAAAAAAAATATTCAATTAGATTTTATTATTGTAACACATATCCATAATTACCCTAGAGGAACAACATTATTAAAAAAAAATGATTTTACTACTCTCTGTTTAGAGTAAATTCTACTTTCAATTACACAATGACTATTTAACTCCTTGCAATCAGGGACATACTTCTCTTTATACCAAACATATGCAAAGACTTAATTTTACATAGCTATATTACAAAATTTTCTATATATTAGTTAAGTAGCATTTATAACCATGTTTGATAGACATATGTGGTCCTTATAAAGTTTTCCAATGTATCTTCGAAGAGGAATGAGCACATGGTGATACATTCGATGGTACATATAAAATTATATTGTGATATTTTAAGACATAGCATATCACATATATATGTACTTTTACTCATGTCAAGATTAGACATTAATATGAGCTTCGGTAAGATGTCGTTTAATACCGAACACACACATTGGTTTAATGGTTATGAACTATGTGCGATGCCTTAACTAACACATTTGTCTTGATATAGAATGCACCAGCCACTCCGGTCCCTCACCTTTTCACTATTCGCAAGCTTCTCGAATCGTTTACTAGAGTTTTTCGGTGAGTATGACACGAGATATTTCGTTCATCCTTACCATCGATCTTTCACTATCTGATCGGACGGTGCATAATGAAGGGTGGGAGGTTAGGGTAATGAAACCGTACCCCCTTCGGAAGCTTTGTTAGTCATTCGCTCTCAGACTGATTCCATACTTTCTGCAACCTTATTATTTCCGACTCCTTCAACTCAGATTTAGTTCAACTGAGCTTATCGCTGGTAAGTCCTATAAACGATATTCATTTCGCAGTTTCTTTGCTCTACATTTACCCTTAAGGTTGATGAATTTTCTTCACGTCGCCTCCAGGTTGAGAAGCTATTCAATAGCGACACTTCCACAGAGGAGTTGAGTGCACTATGTTTACCAAAATTGCCTCGGTAATTTAGTTACAATTTTTATTTCCGTTCTTCACTTCCATTTAATTTATATGAAATTTCCTCTAATCTTCTTTCGTTGGAAATGTAGGCTTTTTTTCACACTGATACGCACCAGTATGTGATTGCTATAATTTTCAATTGGTCAAACCAATAAGGGTGTCTTCACTGAGCTTTCTCTTTTCCACTCTATTTGTGAGGAAGAAGTTCAACTGAGGGTAAACCCTCTCTTCCTCTTACAGGTTGCTTGGTGTACTCAACGTCGTGCCTTCCAATAGGTGACTCTTATATCCTACTACGATTTGTAACCCTCGTATTTCCTCAAATTGTACAGTAATTATATGAATATTGAATGTTTTCTATTGGAGCGTTTTAAAGTTAGAATTCCTCCAGTTTGAGTTGTCTGTAAATGTCATGAAAGGTTATTAGTTTCTCAAAAATAGTAATATGTACAGTTGCTATATGGCCCTGGCTGTGGAACCTCTTGGTCGGTGAAAGATTTTGTTTTTTGTTTTTTTGTTTTGTTTTATGGCCGTCCATTACTAAATATATATATGATATTCGAATGTTGAGAAATCACATTTAGAAGGTTTACTTATACATATATATATATGGCTTATTTAGGTTACTACTTCTTTGCTTCTAATAATGAGATTTCTCTTTTAGTTGTTAATGGTATTTCATTTGTTTACTGCAAGGAACTATATCTTTCCAAGTACAATTTAGTTACGTCCATACTGGGGTTGTTACAAAACTGAAGGGTCCTTGTTTTAATTTCCCTAACCCTTGCAATCTGTAATTTTTATATAGTTTAACAATTTACTTTTATGAAATTGTTCATAGAGTTGTTGACCCTAGAGAGGACTGGACCCGAGTTCTAGCTCACCTTGGTTTGAACCTTTGAAATCCCTTAGTCTCTTTTGTAACATTAAAAATGAAATTTCTATTTATTGATAGAAAAACCCAATTCAATTATTTGTTCCACAATGCTCATCTTGGTAGTTTAGTTATGCCTAAAACACCATTTAATTTATTTAATGTTTACCTACACAATTCATGACTTCATTTCGTCATTTCATGGTATTAATACATCCTTATAGACTCAGTTGTGAATAGGAGTGAAATCTGTCTACTCATCATAAAATTAGGTTGCAACTAGGGTTTCCTGTTATAAAAAATCAGTTTAATACTATACATATTCTTCACATTAATATCTTTGTATTATTTAAATTATGTACAAGAGTAAAGGCAATTGTTGTTTGTGTTTTATATTCTTCCCACGACTAGCCTCACACTTGAAGTGGCGATTAAGGGGGAGGGGGGAGGTGGGGAAGAATGAGTGGCCCCCCTTAATTTCACTGGGCGTAGTAGGGGGTCATGGGGAGGGTATATCCCCCCTGCTGAGGGTTTTAAGGGGGTTGCAGCTCCCATGCACGAGGTTTGGGGCAACGCCCTGGGAAATATTTTTTGGACCCTATATTAGGTGGTCGGACCTAATTATTGTTTTGTGCATGGTTTTAGCACATGGTTTTGGGCATCATGGTTTTATGTCCATGGTACTTTGTAGATCTAGTTAAGGGAACTACAACTATGTTCGAATCGAGGGTTAATGGATTCAACCTTATGAATTCTTCAGCATATATATATATGTATTGTAAAATTGAAAGGGGCATAATGAAAAATCAAGCTGGTAGTCCAGATTTGGGATCCAGGGGAAAATATTGGTGTATATATGTTTTATGTTTTATGCTCTCGCTATTATTCATTTTTGGTTTTAAGAGTTGGTTTGTAGATATTCTATGTACAGGGTTAAAACCTACATGTCAGATCATATTTGTTTTGGCTTCAAGGGGATGCCTTTGCTGTTGAGGGGTTTTTCTTGGGCCTGTGGTTGACCCTGTTCCGTGGGAGATATGGAAGATCAATTCTTGCAATGAAAGAAGATGGTGAGTAGCGGAAATATAGAGATCGATAAATTTAATTGTTAGAGTTTTGATTTGTGGAAGCTTAATAAGGAGGATCTATTGGTGGATAAATATCAGTGGATCACGGTATATCTAAGTACTAAAAAAACGAGAATGTGAGATGGAAACTGGGCAAAGTTGGACCGACAAGAAAAGAGCACAATACAGTTGTGTATCTTAGATTCGGTATTGTTGAATGTATCTGGGAAGCTACAAAAAATACTTTGTGGGACAAGTTAGGGACTTTGTGTCAATCTAAGTCTCTGATGAAAAAACTATTCAAATGAAAAAAAAAAAATCTGAGGATGAAGGATGGAGACTCAGTTACAAAGCATCTAAATGACTTCAACACTATGGTAATTCAGTTGTTATATGTTGATATTAAAATCTTAGATGAAGGTAAGTGCGTCAATTTTTTGTGTTCTCTACTAGATTCGTGGGATAGTATGGTTGTTCCAATAGGTAGTAATATAACTACCTTGAATTTTGATGAAATTGTCTAGCCTTGTTGTCAAAGGAAATGAGACAGAAAAATATCGAGAGCTAGAATGGAGATGCCTTGTTTGTATGAGTACGACCCCAAAACATAAACAAAAATAAGTACCCGAGTGGGAGATATAAATCTCCAGGAAATACTGTAAAGGTGTGCTAAAAAAGGCGAAAGGAAGGTAACTTAAAAAACTATTATAGATCTAAAAATCTCGAGAAAGGAAATGGATGTGATGATGCTCCTTGTACAAAGGAAAAAATACCTCAGATGAAGGCCAGGATGCGTAATTGGATTCTTATTCAAATACAAGTGTAGATCATGAGCCATGCTTGATTGACTCAAGTGCATCCTTTCACTTCACTCCCCATAGGGATTGTTTTTGCGAGTATGCAAAGTATGATGGTGGTGATTTATTCTTAAGGGATGATAGGAAGGATAAAATCATCAGATGCAGAAAATTCAAGCTGAAGTTGCAAGGTGTAAGGATTAGAACACTTCCTCGTGTTCTGCATATTCCTGCGTTGGCCAAAAATATAACGTTTTAAGTAAGATGGATGATGCAGGTGTAAAACCATAGTTCGATAAAGATACATGCATGATGCTTTAGCCAGAACTATTATTGATGTAGGGAGCTTGGATTAGAACTTTGTACAAGCTTTTAGGTAGCATTGTTATTGATGGGTGCAACAATTCTGTGGTTCCTGAAAGTGGAGCAGAAATCCTAGTGGTCTCTAGAGAAAATACCATGCTATTGCATCAAAGGCTTAGACATATTCGAGATAAGGGCCTTCGAATACTGCATGGTAACCATATGGTAGAAGGTATGTATAATTTCTCTCTGGATTTTGATTTCTATGAACATTGTGTATATGGGAAGTAGAATCATGTGAGTTTCCATTCTAGTGCTAAGAGGGCGAACAAGATATTAGAGCATGTGCACAATGATGTGTTTGGGCCTCGGTCGGTTCCATCACTGGGTAAGTCTATGTAATATGTGTCATTTATAGATGAATTCTCAAGGAATACATGGATATATTTCATGAGAAAGAAATATTAATTCTTTGATAGATTAAAAGAATTGAAGGCTCTAGTAGAAAAATAGATAGAGAAGAATATAAAGGTGTTGAAGATAGATAATGGTGGAGAGTTCTCTAAGAATGAATTTGAGGAGTGATGTAAGAAGTGTTGTATAGCATGACAAAAGACTACTCCATAAACACCTAAGAAAAATGGAGTTGCAGAAATAATGAATAGGTTGTTTATGGAAAAGGAAAGAATCATGCTCAGTGGTTTGGGGTTAGGACAAGAATTTTCGGCAGAGATAGTGGGGACTACATGTTACCTGCTTAACAAATCACCTTCATCAACATTGGAGGATAAGAATCCAAATGAGGTATGGACTGGTAAGAAGCACTCTCTTTCACATATGAGGGTATTTGGCTGTGATGAATATGTACATGATAAAAAGGATAAAATAACCAAGATGGATAGTAAATATGAAAGGTGCATCTTTATTGGGTATAAGGATGGTTTAAAAGGCTATAAAATTTGGAAACTAGAAAAAAGGAAAGTTGTGTACATTCAAGATATGGTGTTTAGAGAGGTGAAATATGTTGTTAAAGATGATGTCCTACCAAAGGAACCTAATAAGATAGAGTTTGATCTAAAGGAGGAAGAATCATACCCTACAACAGAACAAGATTTAGAAGAGGGAGAGCCAGAAACTCTAGTTGTGAGAAGATCAATTCGAGAAAGAACAAAGCCAGAAAGGTATAGCCCATCTACTTTCTATTCAAATTTTTCTTTATCTATCACTGATCATAGTCCCAGAACTATCAGGGAGGCAGTGGATTTATAGGATGGAAAAATCTGGAAGGAGGCCATGGTTGATGAAATGGAATCCTTGCACAATAATTAGGCATAGGATCTGGTAGAGTTCTCGGGTGGAAGAAAACCCATTGGAATCAAATGGGTGTTTAAGAAGAATATGAATGCATAAGGTAAGGTGGAGAAATACAAAGCTTGGTTTGTAGTAAAATATTATTCCCAGGTGTCGAGAAATGATTTCGGTGATATTTTTTCTCCTATTTCCAAGGTAACTTCTATTAGATTACTTTTATCTATTTTTTTTAATTTGATTTTGAGGTAGAACATAAGGATGTGAAGACAAAATTTCTTCACAGGGATGTGGAGGAAGAGATCTACATGAAGAAACCTAAAGGCTTTGCGGTGAAGGGTGAGAAAGAATTGGTATGCAGGTTAAAAAGGTCTTTATATTGGTTAAAACAGTCACCAAGGATGTGGTATCAGAAATTTGATACATATATACAAGGACTTGGTTTCACCAGAAGTAAAGTGGATGACTGTGTGTATTTTAAATTAATTGGTGATCACGTTATTTATTTGGTCTTGTAGGTGGATGATATGTTTCTAGTTGGAAATGACAAATAAATTATCAATGATTTGAAGACCCAATTGTCCTCCAAATTCAACTTGAAGGATCTTGGTGCAGAAAACTATATTTTGAGCATGGAAATTAAACGAGATCAGGAAAAGAGGAAGCTTTGGATAAAATACGTGTAGTCTGTTGATACAATATTGCAGAGGTTCAATATGAAGGATAGTAAATTAGTGAAGGTTCCTCTTCCTATCGGTGTAATGTATTTGTCGAATAGTGTCCCAAGGCACAAGAAAAAAAAGAGGAGATGTATCGTTTTCCATATGCAAGTGCATGGGTAGCCTGATGTATGTAATGGTATGTACTAGACCACAAATTACACATGCAGTGAGAATACTGAGAAGGTTTATGAATAAACTAGGGAAGGAGCATTGGATAGTAGTGATGCAACCTTTCAGGTATTTCTGTGGAACTAGTCATTATGGTTTGTGGTACCAGGGAAGACCAGGATTGGAATTTTTTTTTGATATCCGTGGCTTTGTTGATGCAAACCACACATATGATTTGGATCGGAGAAGCTATACAAGTTGGTATGTGTTTAACCTATTTTGAAAAGCAGTCAGTTGGATGTCTATAGTGGCTCTTTCAACTATAAACGTTGAATACATGGCAGTCACTCATGCAAGTAAGGAAGCAATTTGATTGCAGAGATTGTATTCAAGTATGGGGTTGGCACAGCAAGAAGTAGCGATATATTTCGATAGAAAAAGTGCAATTTTCTTGGCTAAGGACCCTAATCATCATTCAAAGGCAAAGCACATTGTTGCTCAATATCACTTTCTGAGAGATATGGTTGAGGATAAAAAGGTGTTGATGGAAAAGGTGGAAACTTTGAAGAATGTTGTAGATGCATTGATGAATTATATGAGCACTAAGAATTCCTCTTGGTGTAGATAAACAATGGGTGTTGCAGGATTGGACCAATGACCAATATCTCATGTGTCCCCCTATGGAAACAAAACAATAAGTGGGATAATCTTGGGTGTGTGTTATATTATTTCCATGACTAGCCCCACATGCGAAGCATGGGCTAAGAGGTGTTGTGGGCACACTCACTTCGTTGCACTGGGGGGTTTGGAGGGGGGTGGTAGCCCACTTGCATGGGGTCTGGAGAAACACCCCAGGAATTTTATTTTGGACCCATATTAGGTAGGAAAGCCTACCTATTGTTTTGTGCATGCATTTAGCACATTGTTTTGGGCATGATGGTTCTCTTTCCTTGGTATTTTATAGATCCATTATGTTATAATCTAGGGTTAATGGATTTGGGTTTATGAATGCTTCGAAATATATATATATATATATATATATATATATATATATATATATATATTGAAAGGAACATAATGAAAAATCAAGATGGTAGTCTCGGTTTTGGGATCCAAGGGAAAATATCTGTGTATATCTATTTTATGTTTTATGCTTTCAATATTTTTTTCTTTTTAATATTTAATTTGTAGATAATTTATGTATAGAGTTAAAACCTACACTAATTGTTTTTACATGTATAGGTGTCCTAAATACACATGTTTACATCATTATTCCCATAGAGAATTTTGACGAATGTTTCCTTATTTACTTGTAGGTCCTAACCAAATATAAAATAGCCTGTAATTAATATACGTACTTTTACCTACAATAATTATGAGACTTGCATAACCAATATTGACAAATAAAATTAATTTCAAGCATATCTGCTTATAGTGTTGTTTTAACTACTCATTTATAACACACTAACAAGATATTTCAAAATACATTTATAGAGGAAACAAAAATTCTTATCTCAAAACACAACAAAAGTGATCTTGTCAACACAACAATGAGAAGGGAAACGACATCCACTTATCTCCCCGAGATCCTCCTCGGAGTAGTAGACAATAATTCTTAGTAAATGGTTAGGCCTAAAGACTGTATTCCAAACTCAATTTTTTATCTGTACCAATATTCTCCACTGGATCATGTCCAACTCTGGATATCTCCTAGGCAGCATCCCGCCTTTCTTCAAACTTCTTCCCTTTTTCTTTTTTCGAAGAGAACCCCATATCTTCTATGATATCCCATTTTATCTTTGGAAGAGAAGGTAATTATCTCCAACTATTTTTAACTACTCTAGAGTTTGGAATTCATTCGTTGAATCAATCTTTGCCAATTCTGAATTTGTTATTCACATAATTATTATTGATTTTAAAAAACTAATCCAATGTTTTTACTGCATTTTACCAGTGTTTAACGTAACTAATTTAAATGTAAAGTAAACTAAATGTTTGTAATTTAGTTTCATCCGAATGTGTTTAACTTGGGTGATGGCTTGCCTCCGTAGTGTTATGTTGGCTTTCCTTCATAAATATTTCAGTCAGCACACATAGAAATAATAAATTAGTTTGTATAAACCTTGACACTCATATTAGAGAAAGTAGTTACAATATTACTTGAACATTCTACCAATGAATCACATTCCTAGGATCATCCATTTTATTTTTTTAATAACAATACATGAAACACATTATGAACTCTTACATGACTAGGTAAAGCTAACCCATAAGCCATGAGCCAAATTATTTCTAATATTTGGAAAGGACTGCAAAAGTCAGGGGAAATTTTTACACAACTGGTCCATATTAAGGTTCTTTTCTTAGCCTTGATCCACATGTATACATGATCCCCAACCTTAACTTCTTGCTAGGTTGTTTTCCAAATAATGTAAGATTTTGGCCTGTCTTGGGAAAATTTTAAATTTTCTCAGATTTTCTTCACTTCTCGTTCCATCTCTTCCAGCAGATAGGACTACAAGGAAAACACCCTCTAGTGGAGGTTGTAAAAGAGGTTTTTTTTGTTATAAAATTGCCAAACTTGTCAAAAAAACATTTGCTACAACATCCATTTATGGTTACGAAAATTCAACACAACTAAAAAAAATGGGCAGCCGGAGGTTATTACGGATGCTTTTTTCATTGGTGTGCTACTCTAGATTTAACGCACTAGTGCATACATGTATAAGGTGCCCCAGGGCGGTCGAAGGAGAATGCACTAGGCATTAAGGTATAAAACTGCACCGGGCATAGTGTTAGTGATACAACACAACGAGCCATTCTAATTAGTCTTGGGATTTGTGCGGTGGCCATAGGTCGTATCAACGCATCGGTGCGTAGAATTATAGAAATGCATGGATACATAGTATCACAAAAATGCACTGAGATTTATAATTGGTATCGATATTCGTGCAGTGCCCGTAGGTCGTACAAATGCACCAGTGTGTATAGACACATAAATTCCCTGGTGCGCAGTATCACACAAATGCACCGAGATTTATAATTGGTATCGGTATTCGTACAGTGCCCATAGGTCGTAGAAATGCATTGGTGCATAGAGACACATAAATGCCCCGGTGTGCAGTATCACACAAATGCATCGAGATTTATAATTGGTATCGGTATTCGTGTCGTGCCCATAGGTAGTACAATAGCACAGGTGTGTATAGACACATAAATGCACTAGTGCACCACACCGCACAAACACACTGATATTTTTAATTGGTTTTGGTATTTGTGCAGTGCCCATAGGTCGAAGAAACACATCGGTGTACAGTTAATGACACACACCGGTTTTCATTTTGTATTTTTTAGAAACATTGACTTATGACAGTGCAATTATTGTGATTGGTTTAAATTCATTATTCATCAAAAGTCGACACATATATATCTTATAACAATATTCATATGAATTAATTTTTTAATAGTGAATTTGAGAACGGCAATGGAGAACACAATAGAGAAACTTAAAGCATATTTTATTATATATATATATATATATATAATATAAGACATTCTTTGTTATACAAAATGGGACAGTTATTGGTATCCCTTTGTCTTTCGGTTGGGACACTATGTCCATTACATTAAAGAAAATGTCTGATTTCACAAACATATTTCAAAAAATACAGTGCCTTGCTTTAATATCCAAACATAGTGGTCATCATTCTTCGCTTGAACTGCTGCCACTCCTAGAGCTATTTCCATGACTTGGGTTATATTTAGGAATGTTTTGTTCACGATGTTTATTTTTTTCTTCTTCTTCACCTTCCATCTACAAACATTAAAAAAAAACTGCAATGAGTGTATATACATTGGTGAGAATAATGAAAATTTCAATATTAAATAATATACATCAATGTAAATCGAGAAGAAATAATGCACCATTGCAATGATTGACTCATAAACTATACACATTCTTTCAAAACCATGTAAGATGCCATCTTTCAAGATTTCACCTATTGGCACAGTTCCATACTTTGTTTCCTGCAAGTTTTATACCCCATAACAAATCATATATTTAATATAAAAGATTTTTTTGTTCTATTAATTATAGACGAAGCTAAGTAAAACAAGATCGATAGATGCTTACAAATTCCACAATTAACTTCTGATATGCCAACGTATACTCACAACCCATATTTAACCCAATTTCAATCAATTCCTCTGATGGTTCTTCATTGTATGTTAGCACTTATTTGAAGACATTCAATGATGATTTTTGTAAAACAACTTAAAAAATACAAAATTGAAATCTGGTTAAGTTGTTATAAGGAAGTAACAATTACTTGCAAACTTAGATATCAACCCTTTTCTTCCTTGTCGTCATATTTTATGTGCTGAATGGGTTCCATTTTCTTTTCTTTTCTGCAAGAAAATACTTGAAAATTGATATTTAATGCTAAATTGTTTATGTATTGTACCTAATGATTGAAAAAATCAATGATTACATATTACATTTGAAGGACTTTGTTGTTGAGATGGCTCCTCCTGTGATGCAATTTTGTCCATTTCTTTGACCAACTCCTTGTACACCTTTTTGGACATTCCTACTGGCATATTTCTGATATCAGCTCATTTTCTTTTGAGATTTTCATAATCTTCCTAAAAAATTAACATGACAATAAACTACTTAATTTTAATATTGATATGTGAAAAGTAAATATAACAAAAATAATATTTATAAATAATTCTTGATAAACATTTAAAGGAATATTATTTTTTCATTCCTTCTTTTTTGTTGTTGTATGTTTTTGCTATTAAAAATATTACATGTCTCATTGGCCAATTCTCTGGAAACTCTTCCTGTAGTTTAGATTAAATTTGGTTCTTGGAATCATTGGATTGGTTTTTGTATTGTAAGAAGAAAGAGCATCTATAAATTCGTACCACTAGATCCTTCAAACTTTTGTAAAATATTTCCCCCCTTTCGTTAACTTCCAGCACCACTCTAGATGAGCTAAGGAACAATTCATTTTCATTTGCATGTTCTATTTTTTTCTTTTCTTAGAACAACATTCATTTTCTGAGTTTTTTGTCCCTGTATAACATTAAAGAAATGTGAAGTAATAGGCTGTTTGACACATGTTATCTAATAATTTTAATTATATTATTAATGAAAATTTAAAAAATAAACTCATATTGGATCGATAGTATTTTTTCATTCACGTGATTCATCCATTTGCAATTTTTCCATCAAGATTTTATGCTCTTTTAATCCTAGATCAGAAATAATATTATCAAGCTTCAACAATTTGTGGCGCTACATGATACACAATAAAAAATACATATTAGTTAAACTTACATATAGTTAAAAAAATAATACTTTTTGTAAAGAATTTACAAATAACTTGCCTTTTTTTCTTTTCTTGATGTGTTATCCGTAATTTTGTTACTTGATATCTTGTCATTCATTTCATTATCAATCTCAAACCTGTACTGTATCATTTATTAATATATTTATAAATAAATTGTCAACTTTTCAATTAAAAGAAAATCTCGAGATACCGATGCATCATTCGTGGTGTACGCATCGACGCTGGTGTCTGGGGGTCTTAGAAATGCAACACACAAACAATATAATAACCGTATGGTGTTCTATGTCAAAAAGGAGCACCACTGCATTACATGTTAACCACTGCACTGATTAAGCATGATATAATATTAAAAATCGTCGAGTGTTTTAACCGATTAAAATGTTTTTGTAGCATAAACCAGTGCCATATTTTACATAAGGAGAACTGATAAAAACATTTTGTTTTTTACCTTTTTATCACATTACTTTCGCGGTGCGCTTATAAAATACAGAGCATCGGTGCACTAGGTTACGCCAGGCACACTGATGAAAAAAAATATTATTTTTTTTAAATTCACAAAAGGGCCGACATGGATTGGGATCCGACTATGCAAATTATCCTGTCAGTTGGATGTCTTAGGTTTATATTTACCAATAAAAACCCTATAAATCTAAATTGAAAAGATCTAATTCTGAAATCACAGAAAGAGGGAGAAGAAAGGGCAGAAACAAAAATAATGTAGGGTTTGTATTTTTTGAAAGTGTGTTTTTTTTTTTGCGAAACAGAATGTTCGCGGTGTGCCATAATGAAACAGCGTACTACCTGTATATTTTACAAATGGCACACTGAGAAAAAAATATTTTTTTTAATTTTTTATCCCATTACTTTTGCGGTGCATTGGGATAATAGAGCGCACCGGTGCGCTCAGGTACATAGGGCACACCGATACAAAAACACTTTTTTTTTTTTTAAATTTATGCAAGGGTCAACATGGATTGGGATGTAACTATGTAAGTCCTCCCATGGGTTGGATTTATTAGGCTTATATTTAGCAATACAAACTCTATAAATATAAATTGAAAAGCGCTAATTTTTGGATCACAGAAAGAGGGAGAAGAAAGGGCAGAAACAAAAAGAATGTAGGGTTTGCTTCTAAAAGTGATTTTTTTTGCGAAACAACACATTCGCGGTGGGACATAATGAAATAATGCACTGGTGCCATATGTTACATATGGTGCACTAATAAAAACATATTTTATTTTCTTTATTTTTTAGCACTGTACTTTCATGGTGCGCTGGTATAATAGAGCGCACTGGTGCACTATTTTACACAGGGTGCATCGTGAAAAAAAAATTGTTTTTTTTTTAATTCACACAAGGGCCGACGTGGATTGGGATCCGACTATGCAAGTGATCCCGTGGGTTGGATGTCTTATGACTATACAAACCCTATAAATTTAAATTTAAAAGCCCTAATTCTGAAATTACAGAAAGAGGGAGAAGAAAGGGGAGAAACAAAAAGAATCTAGGCTTTTTGTTTCTAAAAATGGATTTTTTATTTATTTTGTTTCTGAAAACTACAGAAAAAGTAAAAAACTGCATAAAAAGTTAAAAAAACAATAAACTTTGATTTTTTTTCTTTTACTGCATTAAAAAAACTGCATAAAAGGTTAAAAAACAATAAAATTTGAATTTTTTGTTTTTTACTGCAGGAAAAAAAATGCAGAAAAAGTAAAAAACACAATAAACTTTACTCACATTGTTTGAAATTCTATGCTATAGGGTTTGAATCACCAGATGTTTGGAATTATGATTGTCTGAATACTTCTGTTCGAACATATTTCCGTGCTCCACAATGCTCTCGTGCTCTATTTGCTCCAAGTATGTATCCTGCAAATCTTTGGCTGAATTTTGTTGCAAAAATAGTGAAATAATGAAAATTATTTAGTATTTAAAGAAATTTTTTATGAAATTAGATTTTCGAAAATATTTTTCCGCCCATTTTTCAATTTACAACTTTATTTTCACTTAAATAAAAATAGATTTGTGTTTTTTTTATTTGTGGTTATTCGTCACCAGTTCGTCACTGGAAAGTCTGGGTATTAAATGACACCAGTGCACATTACCAAAAATGCATCGTTGTGGTGATCTATACATTAGGCATCGAAATTACATTTAGGTGTGTGCACCAAAATTTATTGTTGTTTTTCTCAAATGCAGGGAGAAAAAATCATAATTATATGGAATGGACAATTCCTCAAAATCCAGCTCAATCCATAATATTTATCAAATTCCACCGTGGAGTTCTCCCTATCTATCTCAAGACGTAACATTTACTTCAGATTTTATTTATATTTTCACTATCTAATTAAGTTTATGTTTTTTTATCCATGCAGTCAATCATGCACAGCTTAATTAAATTTATAATGTATACAAATTTGCAGGTTCATGTAGATTCAGCATCGAGTTCAGATGCACAAAATATTCAAACTGCTCCAAAATGTCGAAAGTTCTTATCAGGTGCTGCATACCGCAAGGCGCATTTGATAGATGAAAATGGACAGTCGCTTCACCCTGCCAATTGTAACAATATTGCATCTTCTAGCCACAATCCCAGGACAATGATGGTAATTATAATTATAATTTTTTGGTATATATATTGATTAATATGTAATTATTTCAATGTCAAACCAATTTATAATCACGCAATATTTTCAACGTGGTTACTAATTGATAACATATATTTTGTACTAATCATGTTCAAATATTTTTTTTTTAATTATTAGGATTCTAGTGATGATTAACGACCTACCTACATCTTCTGCTGCACCCCAAGACAATGTCAAATCGAGAGAAGACTGAATTAAAAGAAAAAATCAGAGAGGAACGATAGCAAGAATGGTTGAATCAACCACCGATTCAATTCTTGCTACATCAAGATTCACCAATTAGGAATGACTACAACAATAGCAGTTCTTCACAAGCTGGCAATGGAGGTAATAAAATAGAGGTTGGTATGGATGATTACTTAAGGGATATGACTGCCATGGAGAGAATGTTGTTATATGCATTCCAAAACGATGATCAGTTGGGGGACAATTTTCATATCGCTAACACCTTTTTTGAAAGCCTTAACTTTTCTTCCACCACCCCTCTCTTTGGACCTGGCGGTCAGTCAAATTCTTTTATATACGTAACAATATTCTTTCACATATTAGTTATTTAATTCACTGTAATATTTTTTCTGATCTTCATGATATTCTTTAATGTGCCATGCATATTAATTAATGTATACAAATATAATCTCGCAGGTCTTGTAACAACAGGTTATTTTGGATGTAAATGTTGTGGACCTTCTCTGAAAGCTAGATGGTCCGAGGACCTGAGAAAGCCAGTGTATGATTGCTCCAGGGTATTCCTACCAGAAGAACACCCTTAGAGAAGAGCAACATCTGCTTTCAATGGTAAATGAGAGAGAACCCAAAGGCCTCCAATAATTACACCAGCTGAATGGCTTAGAGCATATGAGAGAGAGAAGGAGAAGGATTTCATAGAAATGTTTGTGTCAAATGGGGAGCCTATGCTCGATGATCCAGATTTCTTCGACACCTATGTTGAGAAATTGTCCATTGGGATGAAAAGGAAATATACCTTTTATGACCTCCGATATTGGGAGCATATTAAGATTACCCACTTATTAGATCCCATGCATATATTTAAAAATGTTTCATCTTCTTTATGGAGGCACATATCATCTAAACAAAGTGACACATTGGTTTTTTAGGAAAGATCTTGTTACTTCAAAAACTAAAAAGAAACATTGGCCAATATGATTAGAAAAAACGGTATTAGAGGAAGGTGTTCATCCCTCTAATTCATGGTTTTTCAAAGAAGGTAATGTCCCATGGATTTTTTAAAAAGATGATATTTCTTTGGCAATGGAATTTATAATGGGTGTGAGGGTTCTAACTTCATACGGGTCTTCACTATGACGTTGCTTCACCGTGGATGACAATTAGTTGGGGTTGAAAGGGCATGACCATTTGAATCTTATAAGAGTACGTATAATTTCAAAAGAGTGATTTTATTATTTTTTATATTAATAACTTTTATCCCATGTGGGGATCATAAAACATAACTAATTTTGTATATTATTGCACGTGTTTATAACTTTGCAGTGTCATTATCCTTTATTTGTGCATGGGTGTGAAACATGATTTCCCTCAAGACCTAGGACATGCCATATCTAAATTATCTGCATTTGTACGTTGGATCACGTCAAAGAAGATTCTTTTGGCTAGAATTCCACGGTGGCATCAAGAGATTGTTGAGATTGTTTGTATGTTTGAGAAAGAATTGCCAACGAGTTTCATGGACTTACAGGTTCATCTTCTAATCCACCTAGTATATTGGGTTGAACTAGTTGGGGTGGTTTCTTGTCATTGGATGTTCTTCTTAGAGAGGTGCATGAAGAAATTGAAAGGTTTTATTCGACAAAGGGCGAAACATGAGGGGCCTATGGTAGAGGGGTACATATCATATGATTCTTTCTATTATTCTAGTAAGTACATCAAGCAAATCGAAAATAGACCAGGTGTGGTGATTTGGGATGATGAAATTGATGAAGACAAAATAGAAGGGGAGTTTCTCCAAACGAGTGGAAAAAAATGCTTGACCAAGAGTAAGCGACTTATAATATTTCAAATTTACAAAAATTAATTAATATTCATGTTGAACTTTGATATAATGTATATTTTGATCTCTAAGTACTATAAAATGTTGGTTTGATTTCATCAGCGAATGCATAAATTTAATCAATCAATAAATTCGTTCTTTACAATTCTGAAGCGACACAACCGTGGGTCGCATTGTACGAACAAAAGGGGATGAAATGGGATAGTGACAGGAAAGAATTCAGACAATTGAATGGTAGAAGTGTGCCTTATCCTGATCATTTAAAAGAAAATATGCCAAAAATATGCCCCAATAGTTCGGTTGCTGACCAAGTCATAGAGAAATACAGTGCTACCGGTCGTTACCCGCATGCTGAAGAGGATGTGCTAAACGTAGGGATTGGGTGCAACAACTCGGTAATAATACTTTCAATTTATATCTAAATTTGAAACTTATATTAAGACATCTACATTTCATATTTTAGCAGTTGGGTTATTATAAGACACATGACACTATGATTCTTTTTACTTTTTTATAATAGGTGCATTTGTTCCCATCTATGTGGGCATATAGACATCATTTTCACATAGAAAATGTCGATGTTGGGAACATCACACAAGACTGTGGAGTGGAAGTCGAGTTCGATCAATCGAGTCGATCTAGCCACCGTGATAAAAACCTAGTATGAGGGACGTTAGGTTACGATGGAAAGATACAAGAGATCATTGAAGTGGATTTCTCTTCTTTCCAATTTGTTATTTTTAGGTGCAAGTGGTGGGACACCTTTGATTGGAATAATGTAAAGGAATATTGTGACAGTAGGTTGATATGTATCAACTCTAGAAAGATGTGGGATGAATCTAAGGAGCCCTATGTTCTCCCCAAAAACTACAACGAGGTGTTTTTTTACCTAGATGTGTTGGATAGGGATTGTCGGTTCGCATTGACACATGACCCTAGATCAAAATATATTTTTGAGAACAATAGTGTTATCATGCCATGCGAGTTGGAAGATAATGAGGGTGATCATTAGAACCAAGAGTGATATGGTACATGTGTTATTTCATCAATATTTATACTTTTTAAGATGGGTTTTTTGAAACATTATAATATGTATTTTGAATTAATTGGTAATTTTCATTGTGTTAATGTTAAAATCAATAATTCACTTGATAATTTGCAATTATGTTGATCTAAAAGAAAATGATGTACTGTATAAATTAGTTATTTTTTTGTATCTAAGATCATAATAAAATAATGATAATTCTAAAGTACATGCTGTGGCTTAACCACGCCTATAAAGTGCAACAATCCTCCTCAGTCGTGTAATAGCTGTCATAACTACTATGACATGCCGCATCAGGCTGTACATGTCACGTGGCATGCCTCTCCACATCTGTAATAGCCTATCAACGAACTGTATGTCTTTGTAATGAGCAGGCATGATGCCCACCTCAAAAATGAATGTACTAGGTTGGTTGCACAATGCCATCCAATATCTAGCATCAAGTCAACTACGCCTAGGAAAAGGCGGTACCGGCACACCTACAAGAGCAGGTCTCTCTACACTAGCCTCCTGATGATCCTCGGCATCTAGCATGCCTTAATCGTCATCAGGATCCACACTTGGATCATGTGGTGGTGCCAGCATCTCCTCGCCATCAAAAGAGCCAATGTATGCAATATATATATAAGTACACAACAATAATTAGACAATTTCAATACATAATTTAATAAAAACAAGTTAAAGAACATGCTAGAATAAATTTAAATATATAAAATAGTAATATTACCTCTATCATCTGCTGACTCATCAGTTGTGAAGAGGATGTTGGCACACCCTCTCCAATCCAAATAAGGATAGGGGACCATAACAAAGGGATGCTCATCAACACTGGCTAGAAACTCAAGTGCATCCTACGATATCCTTGCTGGAAACAGAGTCTCATCCCTCTTGGGAATCATCTGCCCCCACATGTGCATACATGCCTAAAACATTGGCCTATGAGGCATCTGAAGAAAAGTAGGCCTCGTCCGTGGAAACCTTCAAAAAGTAAGCAAAAAAATTCTAAAGAAAAAGGGAAGTTCACCCTCCCTTGTGCATGAGCACGACATCTATCTAAGGGTGTACAGAACTGCCACAAAAAAATGGCAGACCACCTAACACGTTGTGGATCCTGTACTAAAGAATCAACATAATATCGAAGTGAGTAACTAATGCGTTTCCCATCACTGGTGTTGTGCGAAATGGTTAAAATGATAAGTGAGAGACACTGCACCTCCTTCCTACCAAATGCACCAATACGTAACTAACCTCCAGCGACCTGAAACTCTGCAAGAGACAATACATTTTCTCCAATGTATCTCTGGGAGTAAACTAACTGAATCGATGGTACAAAGACAACGGAAACCTCTGGGAATGAGGGAAAATCCACCCCTCTCCTCGATAGCCCTGTAATGAAATATATATCCTCCTCAATGGGTGTGTACCACTGGTAGATACCAACCTCAAAAGCCTTTTGCTGGGCATTCTACCATCAGATAAGATGTCTCAAAAACAAACTGTGGCCCTTTAGGGAAGTAGCCTCCTCATAGAACTTGAGGAGGCCTACTTTCTTAAGGAGCCCCTGTGTAGCTACTGTAATAGGGTGAGGGTACGCATCTCTCTCCTTCTCTTGTGCCTCCCACAGGCGAACAATATTATACTGCTCTGCCTGTTGCTGTTTTTGTTCCCCCTCTTCTCTCCTTTCACATCTTTGAATGATTGACATATTAAACACAATTTTTTTATTAAATGAGACATGTATTTAGAAATATACATATATAATTAAAAAAAAAAATAGTTAGTGTGCCAAAAACAGAGTCACACACCGGTCTCGGTGCGTCTTTCTATGGAGTGCACCGATGTCAGTGCACCTAATAATATTAAGCGCCTCGAGGACGATGCTCCAGAAAAATTATTAGCACATTGTTAACTATGTACGGGGTCAGGAGGGCGATGCACTGATGAAACTCTATGACTCGGAGCGTATAGTTAAGTCAGCGAACTGACCTCCTGCCATCGTGACATAGTGAACTATGTGGCCTTATAAAAGGCCACACCGTTGACATAGGTGAAATACATAAAGTCGTGTGTTGACAAAAATAGCCGTCCCGAGGATGCTATTTTGGTCAATGCACCACGTTGTCGCTATTTCACTAGTTCAATGGTGCGGTTGGGTAACCGACCACACCACACTTTTAAAAAAAAATTAAAATAACACGGTGCGCCTTCGATACTACACCAGAACTGGTGCAGATACCATTATCACTGGTTTACCAAGCTGAACTATTGACCATGTAAAAATGTGGTATGCGGTGCACTAACAAAATTACCCACCCCAGGGTAGATAATTTAGTCAAAGCACCATGTCGCCACATTTCCACATTGTCATCGGTGCATCCTGGTAGATGAACGCACCGCACTTTTAATTTTTTTTTTAAATAACACGGTGCGCATATCGGTACCACCTAGGAACCAGTGCGGATATCATTAGCGCCGGATATGGTGCGGCCTATAAATTTACAGGCATCACCACAAACCGTTGCTAAAAGGCTTAATTATGGAAAAACAAGAAAAATACCTGTACATTTTCTCGTCAAGGAGGCATAGTGGCTGTAGAATTTGCAAAAGAAAATTTGTCCACCATTTTGCAAAATTCAAGCTAGATATTGGTGGGCAATGCACAATAGCAGTGTGTGCAATGAGTGCAATGGGAGCATCGATGTCAGGGCAGCTCAGACAAGGATAAATTGCACCGGTTCTTGAGAGCTCTGCAGCACTAAGAAAAGTGAAAAATGTGGTTTTTTGGACAGAATGTTTTTTTTATTTAACCCTGTTTCGGTGCGCATGGTTTTATGGGCACACCAGTGCATTTACTTCATTCTGCACTGGGAGGTTTTGTTTTCGCGCGCTTTTTATGAGGCACTCCTGTGGACGGTTTGTAAAGCATCGGTGCGCTATAGTAATACAATGCACCGGTCAGGTCTGTATGAAGTGCATGGTGTTCGGTGTGCAAATGTTTTATGTGGTTTTTTTACCGTATTTTTTTTAATTTAACCCCATTCCGGTGTGCGGGGTTTTTATGGATGCACCGGCGCATTTTCTTTATTCTGCACTGAGCGGTTTTAGTTTTCACGCATTTTTTATGAGGCACCGGTACGCAAACTCTATAAAGCACTGGTGCACTACAATAATAAAATGCACCGGGTGGGTGTGTATGGAGTGCACGGTGTCTGGTGTGCCAATGTTTTGTGTGATTTTTTAGCCGTCATTTCTTTTTTATTTAACCCCGTTCCGGTGTGCGAGGATTATGGGTGCATCGGTGTGTTTTCTTCATTCCTCACCAGACGGTTTCTATTTTTGCGTGCTTTTTATGAGGCATCGGTGAGGAAGTGTTGTAAAGAACCTGTGAGCTAGAGAAATACAACGCACCGGGCCGGTGTGTACGAAGCATTGGTGTTTGGTGTGCAAATGTTTTGTGTGGTTTTTTGGCAATAATTTTTTTTTATTTAACCCTGTTATGGTGCATGGGATTTTAAGGGAGGACCAGTGCGTTTTCTTCATTCTGCACTGGCCAGTTTTTGTTTTCGCGTGCTTTTTATGAGGCACCGGTTCGGAAGTGTTGTAAAGGACCGGTGTGCTATAGAAATGCAACGCACCGGGTGGGTGTTTATGGAGCACACAATGTCTAGTGTGCCTATGTTTTGTGCAGTTTTTTGGCCGTAATTTTTTTTTTATTTAACCCTGTTCTGGTGCACGGGGTTTATGGGTGGACTGGTGCGCTTTCTTCATTCCGCACCTGGTAGTTTCTATTTTGGCGCGCTTTTTATGAGGTACAGGTGTGGACGTGTTGTAAAGAATCAATGCGCTAGAAAAATACAATGCACCGGTTGGGTGTGTACGGAGCACTGGTGTTTGGTGTACCAATTTTTTGTGTGGTTTTTAGCAGTAATTTTTTTTATTTAACCCTATTACAGTGCGTGGGATTTTAAGGGAGCACCTTTGCGTTTCCTTCATTCTACACTGGGCAGTTTTCTTTTTTGCGTGCTTTTTATGAGGCACCGATGTGCTACAGAAATGCAACACATCGGGCGGGTGTATATGGAGCGCACAGTGTCCGATGTGCCAATGTTTTTGTGCACACCGGTGCTTTCTCATGTTGAACGCACCAGTGTGTTTTACGGTCGTAAGCACACTCGAAGAAATACATCCATAAAGACCTCCGCTCGCAAACCTCCTCTAGTAACCTTCGCTAGAAATGGATGTCTAGGGTATTTTTATAAGGGGTTCCTCAAAAACATTCGCTAGAGGGTCTTTTCCTTGTAGTGTATGGTCCTGGCATTAGTCTATTCTAAGGGAAGCTCCAATTTATAAGTGTTCAACATTTCCTTCTGTACAATACTTCAAAGGGCCTCATCTTTAATGATTCATGGTATCCATTATTATATGGAAATTCTACCAAATACATATACTCCTCCCACTTGTTAGGTTGCTGTATAACATACATTCGTAACATATCCTCTAGTATTTGATTCACACGTTCACTTTTTCCATGCTTTTTTGGATGATATGCAGTACTAAACTAAATTTGAATTCTCAAACCTATAAATAAAGCTTTCCATAAGGCGAAGGTAAAATTTACATCTCTATATGATATAACTACCTTAGGAATACCATGTAATTGGAACACTTTGTTCATGAAAATGTCATCAACTTGAACTGTCTTGTAATAAGATTGTACTGGAACAAAACGAGTTTTTTTATTGATTTTATCTACTACTACCATTATCTAGTCACTGTGATTTATAGATATGGGTAATCTAGTGATAAAATCAGGCTTAACAACTTCCCATTTCCACTCTAGTATTGGTATGGGTTGCAAAATACCAGTAGGGTGTAGATTTTCAACTTTGACTTCTTGGAATTCTATACACTTCATTAAGTATTGTACAATATCCTTGCACATCCCAGGATACAATTAATCCTTTTAAATTATTGAGAACATTTTTTTATAACTAGAATGGGAAGCATAAGGTATCTTATGAAACTCATCTAGAATGAACTGCCTTATATAAATTTGGTTAGGAATGTATACTCTTTCCCTAAAAGTCAATAATTTTTCATCACTCACATTATATTCATATTTTTTTCCTTGGCTTCTAGCTTATTGTGCTTATTGCCATAAAAATTGTGATCAGGATCTTTTTGGGAAGTTTCCCTAATTTTTTCTTGAAATTTAAATTCTATCTGATTATAATAGATTTCATAGATGCAATGTACTATCCTACTTAATGCATCTGCAACAGGGTTTTCCTTTTTAAGTGTGAATTTGAAATTCAAACTCGCTTAGGAAAGCATTCCATCTTGTTTGACGAGAATTTAAATTGGTTTTTTTGAAATAGCCATATAAATACCAAAGGTATCTAGCTTCCATGAGTACAATATGAGCCTAGAACATTTGAAGAAGTTGTAAAGCATCAAGTCTATAAGGATGCGATACACAAAGAGTACGAGTACACTATGAAGGATGATGTTTGGGATATGGTCCCCAGACCGCAAGGAAAAGTTGTTCTCACCTCGATATAAGGTCAAGCATGGATCTGATGGAAAAAGCAAGATCTATTGCCAGAGAATTCTCTCTAGGAAGGCACTGATTGTGATTGCACCTGTAATCTATAATTACCCTTGCTCCTATGCAAGGATGGAATATTCATCAAATGGATGTGAATACCGCCTTTCTGCATGGTGTGATACAGGAAGAGGTGTATGTAGAGAAACCTCTGGGGTTCGAAATCTAGGATCAAGACACCGATTTTTGCAGGTTGTCTAGCCCCCAGGGCTTGGTACAAGAGGATAGATAGCTAATTGATGTTGATCTGAACCTTTACTTCAATATTGATAGAGAGAAGCCTTTCATATTAGTGTTGTATGTGGATGATCTCTTCCTAACATGTGTTGACCCTCTCGTTCATCAGTGTAAGAGGGAGATCACATCTGAGTTCGAGATGAAGGACCTAGGACTAATGCATTACTTCCTAGGCCTAGAGGTCTAGCATAGACCTGGTGATATTTTACTTTCTCAAGGAAAATATATTAATTTGCTAGAAATATCTAGAATGATGGACTATAAGTCCGTGTCGACACGGATGGAAATCAACTTTAAGAAGTTAAGTGGAAACATTGTTGGGCCCGAGCTAGCAAGTCCTACCAAGTATCATTAACTCGTAGGGGCCTTGATGTTCTTAGGGAACATTCGTCCATACATATGTTGAGAAGTGGACACTTTGAGTCAACACATGGTTGATCGTCATAACATTCACTGGGTTGGTGCCAAGAAATTCTTGAGATATCTCTGGGGCACGATAGACCATGGGCTGAGATACACTACTGGGAGCATGACACTCCATGGATATACTGATGCCAATTGGTCTGGCAGTGTGGTTGATCGCAAGAGCACATCTGGATGCTGCTTCACATTTGGGTCTTCTTTGAGCAGGAAGCAGAAGTCGGTAGCTTTGACCACCAATTAGGCAGAATACATTGCAGCATGTATGACATGTTGTGAAGACACTTGGTTGCAAAAGATCTTTAGTGAGATATTCGAGCATGTGGTAGATGCCACTGTTATCCTGTGTGATAACCATAGGGGGATTCATTTGTCAGATAATCTTGTGTTCCACAATCGATCCAAGCATGTTGATGTCTGGTACCACTTATCCCAGATATGGTACGGCAAGGCGCTGTAAGGCTCAATCATATAGGAACTCATGAGCAAGTCACGGATATTCAAACAAATCCTTTGGGGAAGGTCATGTTCCTAAACATCCATGAGAATCTTGGAATCATGGAACGACCTTATTTGGAGGGTCCTGTTGGACGATGAGCTCTGGGAGCTCTAGGGGGCTTTGGGGATACCTTTATGGTGGTATAAGAAACCACTTGGCTAGGATTTCTAAACCTAGTTGGTGTAATTCCACCCCACCGTGATGATATTGAGTTTGTTTACCTCTCTTTATTCTGTGACCCGTATGGATCCTACCCATGGAGTTTCAGACTCATGGGAGGTACCTCTCATTTGGCCAATGAGGTGGGAAATGTGAATATAGACCATAGCAAGACCGATGGACGCATCGAAGATTATCGTACTCTCTATTTCTAGGATGGCACGTGTCCAAATACTTGGTCTGGGATCAAATCTAGTGAGGTTTTAGACCTCCAACTGAATTCGGGTCAGTGAAACTAAGTTTGTGTTAGTATATGACTCTCTCGACTCCAAGTGAGGTTTCTGACCTCCAACTGATTTCTAATCAGTTCAACCACCTTTGGGTTAGTAGGTGATTCCTTTAAGTCCTATAGAGGTTTCAGAACTCTGAGCTGACTTCAGGTTAGCTGGGATTGATGTCTTTGGGACTCACCTTTTATTTTGAAATAAAGATGCTAGCAAAGCAAGTTATGGTGAGATGACGCGTGATGTTTGGATGGCATCGGTGGATGGAGTTCTCCCTAGTTGAGAGGGATTGTTAATTTTGGGCAACTAGGTCCAAACTCATTGATGTGAGGCTTAGATTACGATGCCAATATTTTTATTGGGTTCCTCTTTCGGAGAGGTGCAACATTTATCCAAAGATCATCTTGATCAGAAGAGCAGAACACGTAGTTTGAATTTATTCCACATGTGCAAGGTCGGCCTGGTTTATCCCACATGCATAAGAGATGTGTGAGACACCCCCAGATGCCTATATATTAGAGAGACTTGGAGTCCATTTTACACAGACAATTTGTGGAGGCATTTTCTTCCCTCTTGGATGGTGATGGAGCAGCGTTCTTGGTTTTGTGTTAAGGGCTTCTTGGTGCAACATATTTGTGGATCATTCTTGATGAAACATATTGCGGTTGTTTGGAATATGTGGGTGGTTGACCTTATGAAGAATTTTCTGGTTGAAGCATCCTACTGATCGTCATAATGCCACCATTATTTATCTTTGTTTTTGGCTTGTCTTTGATCGATCTATTAGTATGTTCTATCTGCATCTTACTTTAATTATGCCCTAGAAGGTTAAAGTATTTTTGCATCTTAGCATAGAACCTATACATAAATTAACAATTATTCCAGGCTAGTATCCATCATTCAAGATTAGTTGCTATAGACACAGTCAATGTCTTGTACACATGGAACAACCATCACAATGGCTAGCATCAAGTGACCTATTATTTAGATTTATTTTTCCTCTTTGATGAAATCCTGGTTAAATATTTATTTGTTGAAGCTTTCATTTTTCCAAGCTTAGGGTCTAATCAATGGCCTATTGCGCTAGAAATAAATTTGAAAATGGCTCCCCATAGTAGGCCATTCAGGTGTGAGAACTTTTGGCTTCAAAATCCATATTTTATGTTGAAGTTGTAGAAGTAGTGGCAGAAGATACTAATATAAAGGGAAAGTAAAATTCATACATTCCAACTAAAACTAAAGGAATTAAAACTCAAAATTAAATGCTGAAAACAATAGTAATCCAACAATATTTTTTAGGAGAAGAAAAACCTAGAGAAATGTATGGAGGAACTTTAGATCACCATTATCAATGAAGGAAAGTGGGATCATATCATTGAATAACAATAAAAGTTGATTCATGACCTCAAATCCAGAGGGAAAGTATAGGAAATAATTTAGTGCCAAAAATTGTGCATACAATGGCTCAGACAGGGCGATAAAAATAATAGATTCTTCCATAAATCTATAGTCAAGCATCGACTTCACAATTGACTCTTCTCCCTATCTTCGAGAGACAAATATAGGTTAATCAAGCATGAATACATTGAGGAAGAGTTGATATATTGCTATAAATATCTCCTTTCAAAGGATGGGTCGGATAGAGAGGATTCCAGATAAAGGATCACAGATCAAACCTAAAACAAATTCAGCATTAATGTAAGAAATATCAGTCACTAAGGTGGAAGAAGTGGTATAGTAAATTCCTAGCAATAAAGCACTGAGCCCATATGGTTTAACATTGAATTTTCTTAAGGGCCATTGGCCATTCATTGATAAGGAAGTACATGTTGTGGTAAAGGAGTTGAGGCACCTTCATTAGATATGGTTTAGAGTTAATGCTACATTTCTTACCTTGATCCCCAAGACAAATAACTCTAGTTCTAGGAATGGTTTTAGATGCATCACTTTATGCATCTCAATCTATAATATTATCTCCTCGATCATCTTGAGAAGGCTCAATTCATTGATAAAACACCTCATAGGAATGGAAACAATTTCTTTGTTGAGGGCAGACATATTCCAGATGGGATTATCATATCCCATCAGGTCATTCATTCTCTTAAGAAGAGAAGGAATACATGGATGAGCATCAAAATTGATCTCTCTAAGGCTTCTGATAGACTAAATTTCAATTACTTCGAGTCTTGGTGGGTCTCTTTTTCACCCAATTAGAACAAAATGACCCTCTCTTTAATCTACACCCCTTTCTTCTCTATTCAATTGAATGTGTCACATTATGACACCTTTAGAGTGTCTAAGGGTCTCCATTAGGAAAATCCCCTTTCCCCTTACCTTTTTATTGTTTTTGAAAAATGTATAGCGATATACATCAAGGTGATAATAAATAAAGGAAAGTTCAAAGGATTGAAATTATGGGGTCAAGAATTGCCTATTCCCACCAACATTTCCGGGACAACATTATGTTATTTGGTGAACTGACCATTAATTAAAATCAAGGCTTTGCATCAAGTCCTCTATGATTTTGAAATGGCCTTTGGCATGGCGATAAATGTGGAGAAATATAATATGTACTTTTATAACACAAACAAGATGGTGAAAAATAATTTAGCAAGAAGTATTGGCTTTCAAATAGGAACACTACTAGTCAAATATCTTGGTATCCCTCTTTGTGAGTTTCTTGTTTGGAAGAGGTGAAATAGAATATTTATAGAAGGTTGGAGAATTAGAAGCTTAGAGCATTCAACCCCCCCTAGGCACATTACGCTTCTCAAGGTTATTTTATAAGCTCTTTTGATCTATGAATTTTCCATATTGCCAACTGTAAAAGGAGTACACAAGGATATCATCTCCTGCTTCCACAAATTCCTATGGCATGGGGTATAAAAAGACCACAAATGGACTCTTTATCTTGGAAGAAGCGGTGCCTAATAAAATGGGGAGGGGGTATAGGTTTGCGGGATCCTGAAATTATTAATAACACCACGAGAACAAAGCTATGTTAGATATGGATTGAGGGAGGTTAAGATGTGTGGAAAGAAATATGGACTTGGAAATACAACCCGGTCAACACTCAAGTAGAGAAGGTGATGAAATGAGAGTTTTCATTAGGGATATCGCTATGGAATATTTTATTAGAATAAAATTACCTTATATACGAGCGCATGCTCTGGGAAATTAGATATGGGGTTGCAACCAAATTGTGGTAGGAATCTTGGAAAAATATTCCATTACATTGAGCAGGTGACCCTCTGTTTCATATTGACAAACATAATCTCACGCTTCGGATGATTAAGGAAGTCCCCAGAAGGTAGATTTATGTTTTTGACAATTTGACTCTTCTTCCTCGGTGGGAATGGACACACACTCTTACTCAGTATTTTCTGCTACTCCATTCGAATTTCTTTGCGTCATCCATGATAAATAAAATGCTTTGCTACTAAGCTCCTCGAAGTCTTACATTGGATGGTGATGAGGGAAAATTATTCATGGTTATACAAAATATCTGCTTAATTATAATTAGACAGATGTGACTGTGAAGTGGGGTTAACTGATTAAGAAAAAAAAAGCCTATTGACCTATAAATTTTATAACTTTATAGGATATTAAAAAGAATATACAGTTTATGTCTTAAAAAATAATATTTAATTTGTAAAAATGTAATGAAGGAGGGGCGTGGCACTGTTATTGGCACAGTGAAAGAAATTATTTAAAGGGAAAAAATTCAAAAATAATAAGTAGAATGGAAAGCCTTTGAAATCCATTTAGATTGTAGCATACAAAAGACTGTATAATTTGATGGGATATTAAAAGGAATATTCAATTTAACTCTTAAAAAATAATATTTAATTAAGAAAAGTGTAACGACGAAGGAGCCTAGTACCATCATTGCGAGGTGGAAGAAAAAATTTAAGAGGGAATGAATTTAAGCATAATAAGTAGAATGGAAATCCCTTATAATCCATTTATATTGTTGCATTTATGATATGAGAGGTAGAGAAGAGTGGCTTCATCTCGGTGGTTGCGAGATAAATGAGAAAAGAGAAGCGCAACGACCAAGTGAGGCTAGACAGGGTATGTCATTTATGATAATTGTTTTCAAGAGTAGCACGTCGAAATTTTGGCATTTGAAGAGAGTTTATGATTTTTCTTTTTGATTAAATTTAAGTTGACCATGGCCATGACTAATCAATCTGTGCTTTCTTTTTTGATAACTTATCTTTTATATGTCGATTTGGGTCGTATTATCTTTTATATTTTGGTTTAGCTCAATTTTTAATCTTTCAAGCTTTTGAAGTTTGATTACATGTGTGGAAATATGCTTTTCTTCATTTTCTAAATGATGGTAATGTGCAATTTTAATGCTAGGCCATGTCTGAGAGAAGTGAAGGGATGATGGGTATAGAATGGATGATGATGATCATCATCATTTAATTCAAAAGAAGTTTTTCAAGAGGAGCGAACAAAGATTATAAAAATTTGAAGGTTGAAGTGTATACAATATAGAATTATGGTTTTATCAATGGTTTTTAAATGGAGTTTTTTTTTTTCATCTTTTCATTATGGGCTAATTCTTGTATTTTACTTGGTTTTTGAGTAACTTTTATGCATGTTTAGTTTATATTTTGTTGGAAGTAATGCTTCCATGTATTGTTGTGAGTTGTCATTGTGAGTTCCCAAGGGTTGATCTAGAAGTTTTTGTTTCCTAAGTATGAGTTGTAGTCATGATCTAGATGTGTCGAAGTCATTGTTTTATGTCTTATATATTTGTAACTGTTGTGAAAAAAAAAAATATCGAAGTGCGATTTTTGTGTGACATTGCTCTCCACCTCAAATTGTATTATGGAATTAGAGCAAGTGTTTGCGTAACTCCCTTAGGGGAAGGTGAGGATGATGTGTGAACCGTGAGAGCTAATTATCTATACATATATTAGTTTAGTGTTTTATGTCTTCATTTCTGTGTGTATACTTGTTTCTTTTGTAGATCTAGTGGTTTTGAGTGGGGATTTGTTTCTTGTGTAGACATGGAGTTCAAAAAATTTTGTTGGGCGTGATTGTGAGAAAGAATCATTGTATGAAATGGTTATCCAAGAGTACGCGTTGTTGTGAAAGAAATGTAGTAGTTGAGGCCAAGTGCTGCAATTTGTTTTTCTTCATTGCAAAGGTGTTTGAATACTATGTTGGGAGAAAATTTGTGGCCCTCTATGCTCATAATAAATATGGAAATTCCATGCTACCCCCTGTTGACTAAAGAATTTGAAATATCTTATAGATCAAGCTATTTGGATATATTTTTCAACTTCCCCTGCGAACATAATGGCCACATGCACTAGGAATAATGAAAGGATTTTTATCATTCCCCACGGTCATTTGGGACAACCGTGAATGGTCGTTTATTGAAACCCACTTCTATAGATGTGACTTTGGATATTTGATGAGATTTAGATCACATATTCAAAATCATGTTGATGTAGTGTGTCCATGTGGTGAAACAAATTATGAAATTAATGCTTTGAATGCCATGAGATTGAAGGATGGCATCAATTTCGAAGTGATTCCTCCAGATCTTAATTTTTTCTAGTGCTTCATCATTGTTGGTGCCACAGAGGTGGGAACACATAATAGTGAAGAGGAGTGGCATGCTATTGACGTTTCTACCAATTATGAAATCCAAAAGTTTGTAAATAACCAGGTGAAGGGTCAGAGAGGAACACGTTTACCATTATTTTCTCCTCATCAAATGGGGAATTGTAGAAAAAGAAAATATGAAGAGTTTGGTGGCTTGCACTGGAAGGTCGAGAGCTGGGAAGTGGGAGGACTATTTTCTAACATTTTTGGGCAACCCAATTAGTGAAATTTATTCCAAATAAGTTCCATTTCACTTAGAATATGTTGGGAGTGAACGAGGATGTGAGCTATGACACAAAGTTGCAATGTTGGTTTTCTCACTCTAGATTTTAACTCAAAGTATTTTTTTATCTAGTTTTCATTGTGTTGTGTGTTGAAATATTACCAAAAAAAAAAAAAAAATTTAAATAATTCAAAACCACAAAGAATAGGTCAATTATTGAATAGACTAATGTTACTCGTCGTGCTATGGGAACATTAGTTATAGGTATTTCTTAATATGGTCAAGCTAGTGTTAACCTTCGTGCTTCAAGAGCATCATTACAAGTTATTTTATACAAGGTCAAGTTGTAAAATTGTGCGTTGAAGAAATTTTGTACCCACAATGTTATCGTAGGTAACTGGTGCATATAATAGAATGTCATATATTCAATAGATGGTGGCACATTAGAGGAAATTTTGTCCTAATAGTTCCAATGAAATTTTCATGTAATTTCCATGTCATAATATGTAAACTAATAAAAATCCTTTAAATTTAAAAAGAGGTAGATGTAAATATTTTGGAGGAAAAACAACAAAAAATACTTTTTTTACTGTATTTTTTGGATTATCTCTTCATAGGTTAACTCAAATTTGAACAGTAGACACTCGTCAGATGTGGAATCAAATTCTTCATCCAATGAGTACCCATCATGCATACTTCCGAGAAGATGCAAATTGATAAAAATCAAAGATACATTTTTTTTTTTAATGTATATTCAATTTTTAAACACGTTTTCTTAATGTATCTTCGATTTTTTCAATGTGGGTTTTCTCAAAAGTATGCATAAATGGGTACTCGTTAGATGCAAAATATAATTTTTCATCCAACAGGTATATACACTTGAAATTTGAGCAAACCTATAAGGAGATAGGGCAAAAAAAAAAAAAAATTATTCTTCCTCTTTTTCCTCCAAAATTCATAACTATTATTTTATTATTTTTCCTTAGGAGTCCACTTTTGGGCTGAAATTTCCTTTAATGGTTCCATAAGATGGATCAGTATCAAGACTGACCCATTGCACTTTTATAGGTTGAAAAGCATCAGTTTTTCATAGTACATCAACAATGGTTTGAAGAAGTTATGTCTTAGATAGAGCATCTGGGGAGCGTGAAGTTTGGTGATGAAAAGAGAAAAAACCACGAGATTTCAGAGTGGATATTAGTGCTAGTGATGACCATATCAGAAAAATCTGAAAAAAGATTCATTTATTGTTGTAATATGTGTTTTCAATGTTTTCCATGTAAGCATTAAGGGAGGGTTTCTGAAGTAATGCTTCCATGTGTTGTTGTGAGTTTTCATTGTGAGTTCCCAAGTGTCAATCTAGAATTTGTTGTTTCCTATGTATGAGTTGTAGTCGTAATATAGATGTGTCAAAGTCAGTGTTTTATGTCCTATATATTTGTAACAGTTGTGATCAATAAAGATATCAAAGTGTGATTTGTGTGTGACATTTCTCTCTATCTCAATTTTATGTTAGATGCATCTAATACATAGTCACTCATGGATTTTGTACTTCATTGAAAAGAAAACCGTCTGCAGTTTTGAAGTTGTTTAGGGTTTAATGAACGATCCATTTTCCATCACAATGGTCTCTTTCAACTATGAAAAAATTATTTTAATAATTATGTAGTCATCCTAATAAAATTATGTATTAATTTTATGTTATATTAATTTGTTCAACGATTATAGATGCAAAGACAAATCAAAATATAAGTGAGTGATGAAGAAAATATTGAGGTCGTGTTGTGCAGGTTAAGATATAGATAGAAACCATTGTCTTCTGTTGTTGACTACTTATTTTAAAGCTAAAATCCATCTAGAACCTATGTTGGTTGAAGGTATATTTAACATCAAATGACTAGTCAGCCATAGAAGAAGCATGATGTTTATGATTTTCTAGCATAAACATTTTTTGAAGGGTTAAGATTATGTGACCAGGTCTTCTAAATAACATGTGTCCTTCGTTCACTTTTTGGAGCTTTTATTGTTTTGTTTTGTTCAAATATTGATTATTCGTTGAGAAAAGGGAATGATTGCATTGTAGGACACCAGTGATTGAAATTATGATGATTTTAACTCCACTTATTTTGTTAATGTAAAGGTTTCTTCTTCCATTCTCTTGAATGGTTTGTCAACAAATTTTTGGTTTAATAACTCCTCTTCAAGACCCGATACAAAGAGACCTAAGAAAGAATGAGTTGTAGGAAACTAGCGTGTGTATATATCATTATTCTATTTTAATTAATTTTTTTTGTGCTACCTCAAAGGTGTTATAAAATTACATTTGGCATGAATTTTTTCTAGGCTAATTGCTTACAGATCAATGTACGGGTGGTTTTGTTATATAGTGATTTCTTCCTGCCCCTTTCAATATTTAGTATGAAAATTGATCTCCAAGCACCTTAGTTGTTTGAATGTTGGAGTTATCTAGTTTCCTCCCATTCATCCCATGTGGTGATATCAATCTTTATGATAACCTCTACCCTTGTTTTCTTTCTTGTTTAACGTTTGGGATTTTACAATATTCTAAAAATTTATAGTGGGTTTTAATTTTTTTTTATTACAAGAATAATTGTTCAAGGAGTAAGAATTTTATGCTATCCGTATAGATACTTTATGTGTTTTGTGTTAGGTAAACTTGTCTCGGGAATAAACCAAGTATAATAGTAGAGTTTTTGGGGATGTGGTATTGTGTACCCATGATATTATTTCCATGGTGTTGCATATACTGGAGCCTATGAAATATGAGAAGATTTCATTGTAATGTAATTACAGGGAGGTGAGATGTGAAGGCTTACTTGGCCAGTTGGCTAGGTTTTTGGCCAAGGCTAATGAAATTTCATTCAGTTGGGGTTTTTTGAGATAAACACTTGTGTTTATGGTTTATGTGATTACTGCTTTTCATTTTATGTTTGTTCCTCTCAAAAATTACTTATTATCTCTGTAGTAATTTTTTCACATGTGGTATCACAGGGATGCTTCTATTGCTAAGGGTTTGTATTGGTCTAGTGGATGGAGACATTTGTGCATTGTAAAAATTCCATGTGTGGGATCATGAATTCAAACAGGGTATTTGATGAAATGTGTTAATCAATTTCCTCATAGTGTGGTGGTAAATGACTAAGTAAATAATCAGTCGCAACTTGTCAAGTTGAGAGGAATTCCATATAAAGAGAGTAAAAATGAAAAAAATACATGATGGATTCAATTATTGCATATACATGGGCATAGGCATACTTGCCCTTGGGTAATTGGTAGTGAATTCTAGGTTAAACCTAGGTCATAGGGGAATTATTGGTTAAATAATACCCAAGGTATAAACCTTAAGGGGGATAACTGCCAAAGTGAGTAGGGTTGAATCACTTGGCATGTTTCGATTGATATAGTCAAAGAGATCCCCAATTAAGGTTTAAGGGGGGAATCTTAGGTAAACTTGACTTTGGAAGAAGGATAAAGTTGACCAAGTCTAATAGTAGATATTTTGGTCATGTGGTATTGTGGACTCATGGTTTTGGGAGCATAGTATTATGTACCCATGTTTTTTTTCCCATAGTTTTTTATACATGGTATTGTATGTAATAGAGCCTATAAAAGGTTGAGAAGACTTCATTTTAATGTGAGGTCAGGAAGACTTCATTGTAATGTGAGGTTAGGGAGGCGAGTTGTGAAGGCTCAAGGGCCACTTGGCTGGTTGTCAATGGTTTTTTCCAAGGCTAATGAACTCATAGTTGGAGTTAACAAGATAAACATTTGTTTTTATGGTTTATGTTATTATTGGTGGTCATTTTATGTTTTTTTCATCTTGGAAATTATTTATTATTTTGTAGTAATTTTTTAATAATATGGTGTTATTTTAGGGAAGTAATAACAAAAGGGGTTATTCCTTTAGTTTCCCCCATTTCTTCCCTGATTTCTAATCTAATCATTTTTTATCGAGGGAAAATTGGAAAAAAGAAAAACATGAAAATCCAAATAGTCACTATAAATGCAAAGATTCAAAGGTCTTAGAAGATTAGTTTAAGTGCATACATATTCTCCTTTTTAAATATTGTTCTTCTACGTTAATGTTGTTAATTTGCAGCCAAATTTTCATTTAGCCTTTTTTTTTCTTCATTGTTCGAGTACCTAATAATAATCTGACCTTGTATTTTCTATTTTCTACCCACTTGCTCCTAGAATTATATTATAATATTTTACAAATAATATAGTGAAGCCTTAAATAAAATTGTGATAGAGCACATAAAGTTGCTAAATTTGAAAAAAAATGAAAAAAAATAAAAGTAAAATAAAAATAACAAATTTTGTGATATTATAAATTTGTATTTTTTAAAAAAATCAAAAAATACTTTTAAATAAGAAATTAATATACTGATTATATCCAAAGAAATTTAAATAATAATAATTTATATCTAAAACTATAATATTTCAAAACATTTTATTAAATTCAATTAATAAACAAATAAAACTTATTTTTTACCCCAAAGATGTGAAATTTATATACAATATAAATAATATTACTAAGAAATAATATAGTTCCCTATCGAGTATTAAATATAATTTTTCCTTTTTTAACTTTAAAAATATATATATATTTCAAAATATATGACTTTTTCTAGAAAAATGTAATAAAATCAAATTAAATAATAAAAAATTAAAGTTACATATAACAAATAAAAAATGTTAAAGTTTTTAAATGAAATGCAAATTCATATAGCTTACTATAGCTCTATATGGTAATGATAATGTAAAAACTTATATAATGTAATGTTCGAGAGCTCAAATTATTTAAACTAAAATTATAAAAATAAAAATAAATAAAAATTAATACATATTAAAATATATTAGTTTTATTAATTTGATCATTTTTTCAATATATTATTTTCTACATAAAAGTGTCAAATGTATTTCTACCAACATTAAAAAGAGTGAAATGTAGTGTGAGATATTGTTGTGGGTCTTTCTTGAGAGAAGAGTGTCGTTTTCTTGTTGGAGAATTGAAGGAATTTTAATGACATACACCAGAAGCTCTGTAAGGGACCTAGAGCTCCAAACAATAAAATATCACATTTTCAAGTTTCTCTCTATTACAAATATCTTGCCATGAATCTTGATAAAGAGGTTTGCGATTATGTTTTCAAATTGACTATTGAATACAAATAAATATAGCTAAAAAAGTTATATAAATCACAAAATATGTGTTTGGTAGGTAGTGATGATCCAAAGAGGGTTTTTATTAGACATGGAAACATAAGACAATTTAGTAGGTGGGTGTCTGCAATCCATTGATAGGTTTTTTCGAACAATCTACAGATATATGGTTAATAATCAATGGGTTAGCTGAATAAATGAAGAAACAAACCTAACAACATGATAAGAACAAAGATTGGCCAATAAGGGTGGATTTTCTTCCAAGGCACCAAGGAAATTCTAATGTCAACATGTATGACAAAACAAATGAAGAACGTGAACCCTGATGCGTTTTCTTGGCCACTAAACACATATGAATAGAGAAAAAGACATGGGAGGGATGGAAGATGCATTGCAGCATGCAATCAACACTCAGAGCAACGAGCTGGGTAGATTTGACTCTCATGTAAATTGTAATGCATTATGTTGTCTATAAATGATGTTGTTGCTTACATTTGAGAATAAAAAGTGGTATCCATGCCCAACAACTAAAAAAATTAATTAGGTAATCTCATTTTTAACTTTCAAGGATTATCATAAAGTTTAAGAGGAAATGAATGTCCTATGAAAACATTTGTAGGAACTGAAGGTTGCGTGGCAGAACTAGAAGATTGTTTTTTCCTAAAAGTCATATAAAGAGTGGAAAAATTAAGTTCATAAGTTGGTCTTATTGCAGCAGGATGGTGTTTCACACTTCTTCTGGTGATGCACACAAAAAAATCAATGAGATACTTACAAATAGGATTGAATAATAGATTTTATGATGTGTTATTAAACAATTTCTTCAACATTTTTAAGTGCACCTAGACTATTCACAATAAATAAAAAGGTCATTCATTACCAAAATACACCATTTTTATCTTGTGGTATCAATCGATTAAAGCTCTATAATTGAAGCCCTCTCCAAATAGTATACTCCTGGCTCCTCCCACTTTTGTCTTCCTGGATGTGCTTCCAAAATCGTAGGTACTTCCAGCATGAAAAATCAAGCCAAGGCGCAACTCTTTGAAAGAGGATTGAATGATCAAATGCTTAAGACTTTGAGACTGGTTAGTATAAAATTGGTCGTGGCTTTCGCTGTGTTCAAACGACCAAATAGGATGAGAAAAAACTTTTGACAGGGTAACATTGACAACAGGAAAAAAAGAAAAAGAAAAAAGGAGGAGGTAAAGTGAGCCTTTGTGTGCTTTGTAGAATATTTTGAAATCAAAGTTGGAATGTTGGCCTACTTTAAGAAGAATAATGTGTTTGAACATGTGTCTCTCTGGGTGGTCAGTTATTTAAAGAGATAACCGTTTTGTTGGATATCCATGGTTGTTTACTTATGACGAGTCAAAATCGATGATGAGTCAAAATTGGTCGTAACAAATTATTATATATATTCTATTTTAAAAATAAAATATTTTAAAAATAAAAACATTTAAGAATGAAGCATCCGGACTCTACAAGAAAAATTCAAAACTTAATAGTGCGGCATGAAGGAGCTCATGTAAAGGTACTATTTGCCATCATGAATGACAAATGGCGGAATTCAAAAGTAATAAACACGTGTGTGTATATATATATATATATATATATATATATATATATATATTAAAAAGAACTTTTAATTAAAAAGCGTAGGCATAAAGCTTCCTGCCCATACAAGAAAAATTCAAAACTGTAGAGTGTAGCACGAGGGAGGACATATAACGGTTATATTTACCACTGGGAGTGACAGGTGGCGGAATTCAAACTTAATCATGAATATGGAAAATCTGTTCCATTTATTATATGGGAATGAGGAATGGTTTGATTTCGCGAGCCTGGACAGGAAATCAGAAAAGAGGAGAGCGACTGCGAGCTAGAGGCTAAGTTATGGGAATTTTCTTAAGTTTTATTTAGCAAGCCTGGAGAGGAAATCAGAAAAGAGGAGAGCAGGTGCGAGCTATAGGCTCGGTTGTGGGAGCTTTAGCTTAAGCAAGGCATGTTAGAATGTGTAATTACTACTTGTCCAGTTGTGACTCTCTATGAATAGAGTCTGTTCCTATTTCCTAGGTTAGCTAAAACTAGTTTCCTTATTTGGTGTGAGGTTGAGATAGTCCCTCAACCAACTTATTGTACGTCCAAGATAGATTTCCTATCTTGAGACTAATTCTTGTATAAATGTGTGTAATCTATTTTATCAATAATATAGTTTGCAGATTAAGATTTTATTTTGGTATCAGAGCCATATGGCCTGGACCTCGGCCCCTCCTGGGCTGAGGAAAAGTTTCTAAACCCAGTCGACCGGACCGCAAACCTGTGTAGTTGGTTCTTCCACTGCGCATCCAGCAATTCGTTTTCTTGCCAGCGCGTGTCCAACAATTCATTTGTTTGATGTTTTGTGCGTTGGAGTTGGTACGCCGGCGTCTGATACCCACGAATTTGAAACGGACGCATCCATCCATTCGTTCGCTGTGTTCAGCAATTTGCTCGACCTGCGTGAAGTTTCCAGTGAAGTTTCTGCTGCTGCTCTCTTCGTGCGCGGGAGGACAGAACATCTCCAGCCGGGTTCGGATGGTGCAGAGCCGTATTGATTTTGAAACATTTCAACCGCAGTTAATGTGTTAAAAGACTGCTTTCAACGTGCGTGATCCCCGTGCTGTGTTATGCGTGTGAGTTTCCGAAACACTCATTTTCTTCTGCGTTTCCAAAACAGAGCAGGATCTCTTGAATAGAATGTCGATGGATTGAAAAAGGGTGCAGATTGTAAAGTACGTGGAGTTCTTTTTTGGATAATTGCGTGCGGATTGACCTCAACGTTAAACAGAGGTGAATATTGCTGATCGAGTTTTTTATTGGGTATTTAAGTTTTTGGGTGCTGCGTTATCCCACCCATTTGCTGCATATAAAAAGACTGTATTCCAGTGAAAAGCGCAGGGGCCGTCCCTGTCACTTATTCCAATGAATCGCCGGTTTTCTGCATGTTCCACTGTCAATTGAATAAACTTCAGAACTTAATTCTGGTGCGGTTTGTTGAAACGGTTTTTGGATTTTGGGAGTTGAACAAATTTATATTTGTTCTTGTTATTTTTTTTTTTTAAAAAGGGGTTGCAAAAGGCAGATTGTATTTCCTTCTCTCTATTAAGAGTTTCTTGACAATGAGATGCTTGTGAAAATGTTCCATCGTGTTAGAGAACTGGAAACACTGCTACAAGAATGAACTGAATGGGCCCAGCAAAAGGTAATGCAGGCAGCTCGCAGACTGAGTAAAGACAAGGCTGAATTAAAAGCTCTCAGGCAAGAGAAGGAAGAAGATGTCCGCCTTAAAACAGGAAAAACAGTCTCTTGAGGAAAGTACCATGAAGAAACTTTCTGAAATGGAGAATGCATTACGTAAAGCCAGGGGGCAGGTAGAACGTGCCAATGCTGCTGTCCGCAAGTTGGAAGAAGAAAATACTCTGGTAAGGCATGAGATGGAGGCTGCAAAACTAAGTGCTTTAGAGTTTGCAGCAGCTTTGTCACGGAAGAAATGATATATGAAGTGATAACTACAACCAGTGTGAATACTGAACTTTTAAAAGACTTGTGTGTTGCTACCAAAACTTATATGGTAGGTTTGAGGTGTATGTGAATCGTAGTTGGGTTGGAGTCTTTTCAGTAATCTTATGCCACGGTAAAATGTCGTATTTGTGAAAATGTTTTGAAATTTGAAGCATTGAGCCTAGCTAACTCAATGGAGTGGTTTTGTTAGAATTAGCTACTCTAACAAATCGCGCAGGGGAATTCAAGACACCAATTAGACGAGAAAAAAAGCAGATGCGAAGATACTCTGTGGTAGATAGTAAGACAGAAGTGTAACAAATATTATTTTTGTGCAACAGCCCAACAACGACACTAAAAATTAAAGGATGATGGACATATAGGTGAAAGTTTGTGTGAATTAGTGTGGGTTTCTTAGAATAGACTTTTGATGATGAGTCACTCAGTTGAATGGTAAGCAAGTCTAGGATGGGTTTGTAGTGGTCATTTTATGTACCTGGTAATTCCAAGATATGGAGTATGTAAGCCTTATAAAGGCATGTGTATCCCTGTAAAAGTTCGTGGTCATCTCAAAACCACTTTGTAACTACAGGTTAATGGTCAGCCAAAAACCATTTTGCAGTGTCAGTTTGTGGTCAGCAAAAAACCACTGAAGGAAAAGCATGGTTACGGGTCATCCGATAAAACCCCGATGAAAGAAGAGCATGGTTACGGGTCATCCGATAAAACCCCGATGAACGAAGAGCATGGTTACGGGTCATCCGATAAAAC
>JAXQQM020066888.1:0-68479 GCA_034641835.2 Pinus albicaulis | reverse complement strand
CATATCACAACCATCAATTACATGACTACATAGCTTGACCACAAGTTCACAACCATGACTTAAAAAACAATCTCAATTCCTTACTATGTTGATATTACTTTACCATCCTTATTTTAAATATTGTTATATCTGATATGAAGAATATACATGCTCTGGTCCTTGAGGGGCTACTTAGACAACAAGACTCAAAGCCATTATAAGAAATACTCTTTATGAGTTCAACATGCCACATGCAAGATTTGAACTCTAGTGGGGAGGATAACAACATTTCTCCTAACCACCCAAGCTAAACCCAACTGACCACATGTAACCATCCTTATATAAAAGAGAAATAATCAATTCGACCATAACCGTACTTAACAACACACAAAATAATGCAACAGTTAAGATCTTCATACTATTTATTAATTCATTTGTCTTAAGAGTTCATACTCTTCCCATTTGATTCATGAATTTGCATCACTGCACCTATCCTTCAAGCATAATGCAAGGAGCAGTAAACCCCATAAATCTAAGAGTTTTAGTCTCATTACAAAATATGGGCATTCGATATCAAGATCCTTTAATGAGACATGTAGGCTTTTCTTCAACATTCATACTACATAAACCATTAGGATAAGCAAGAAGGAAGGGATGAAGGTACTAGTCACTCCCATAAAGTCGACCATTGGTAAGAAGAGAAGTGGAGTCACTATCAACTCCCTTTTAGAGTTTTCTTTTGCTTTTCATTTTATTTCATTTGATGTTAATTCCATGGAATGTTATGTAATATCATTTCATGAGTTGTGATTGTAGGATGAAAATCACTTTATAACATCACAACATTACAAACAAATACAAGTAAAGTTCACTCTGTATGTCACATTTGCTTCATAATTGTGAGTGAGAATGTCCTTGTTTGTCTTAATACTTACATAGAGTTGTGACTTTAGAAATATAAATGGATCCAGACTTAATTGCAAAAACGTTGGTCAGCGTCGTTGAGGGTAAGGCAGTGGTGGTGAGTGGTGTGCGTGATAGTTGATTAATGGTAGGATGAAATATAGATTGGAGGAATGCATATATTGATGTTCATGATATTTTTATCCATGTAACTATGTTATCCTTGGAGATGAACACACAAATATGTTTACTAAATGTGTATGGTCCAAGTATATACAAAGAAGAGTGTTGGCAAGGTCTTTTGTCATATATGGGTTAGTTGAACTCTCAAAGCCTCATAATGGAATGGAACCTCAACTTCGTCATACACTCTTATGATACATGGATCATATAGAAGGAGAGAAATAATGAGGTTTTTTTCAATAATTTTGAAATGCTTATGATGCACATTGGATTGAAGTTACCTTATCTTAGTTGGGTAGAGGAATATTTTTCCATGATGTGCTTCTCAATTTTGATAAATGGGGGAGCTCCCCTTTCTTAAAACCCACTAGTGATGACAAATGGTCTTTTTACTTGTCTTGGATGAAAGTCAACCTCTATTCTCTGCTAAAATTGATGGTGGAGTAAAGGGGATAAGAATGGATGGAATTTGCTTCAACACCCATCTCCTTTTGGTAGATAGTGTCTTATTATTTGGAAATGGATAAACTCAAAGTGAATATCTACAATGCTCTTGGCTCTAATGGAAGACTATGTCAAGGGCATTGATAGCCTTGTAAAAAGCCTCCACAAGTTGAATTTCTTGTACCTCCTCATCATAACATTATCCTAGATGTCCTTGAGGAACATGGATATCTTATAAGGATCTAGGGTTGAATTCTCCATAAAATTTGTCCCCTTTGTCCTCTAGAGAAGCAAGTGTATTTTGTCATGGCTTATTATATCATCTATTATTCCAAGCTCTAGATATGGGAGTTCTAATTATAACTAACATCCCTATTCGTTCCATTTTCTTGAACTTTTAAAGAATTACTACTTGTGTTGAAATTACATAAATGGAAAGGATAATTACATTTATCTAGCTAATTGAATATGCGAAATATTTGCCTTTGATCTCCTAGGTGACCATTTTTATGTTGTAGTGGACTTCTTATGTGAGAATACATGGGCCCACACTCCACAACACAAGATTGGTTACTTCCATTAATGCATGGATAAGGTTTAATGGCCTTCTTGTTGAAAAATGTAACTAGTATCAGTCTTCATAATTGTATTTGAGTCATGATGTAATGTATTTGTCAAAAGAGAGAAAAATAAATGTTATTATAAAAGAAATTGACTTTTTTTGTTGGATATTTCCGGAAGTGCACTATGTAATGTTTTTGATTTGTCCAATGTTTCAGATGGGTACTCCATACATCATGAGGGAATGGGTTTCATACTTGGTTCAATGGTTCTTAGGTCAAAGCCTCCATTGTAGGCTTCTAGGGTTTATGTCAAGTGTCCTTGTCCATGTCATAATGTAAAAGACCCTTCTTGGGCTTTGTCAATCAATAAAGAAATTTATTTTTATATAAAATAGGTCATTTAGGCCTCCTCCACTAAGTCGACCTCAACCTAGGTAAGTCGACCTCATTAGAGAGGCAGAAACCACCATAAAAGGACAACAACTCGACTCATTTGGAACACATCCACAACAAGTTTGATATGCAATTGTTGGAGGCAAAAAAAGGGTTTGAAATTCAAGGAAGAGGAAGGAAACCCTAGTGAAGGAGAAGGAACCATTTGTCAAGAATAAAAAGTTGAATGTTATCTCTCCTTGTCTCACACGTGCGAAGTTGTTTGGTTGTTGGAAGGGCCAAAATTGCAGTTTTGTTGCTGGGCCGAAATTCTGAAGTAGTTGGGATTCAAAATTCTGGATTGTCGCTATGCTGAATCTGTTGGAAAAGAAGAGACTACTGGAGTTTGTTGAATCACCTTGAAGGTCATTTGGGTCTAAGATCTTGGTCTATCTTGATTTGATTTACTAGTGGAAGAGCTTGAATGGGTTTTCCCCTATAGAGGGGTTTTATCCTTGGTTAAGTGCCTACATCTGGTGTCATTGATCTTCATGTTTTGATTTAATGATTGCTTGATGAAACATATATAAAATAAGAACATAAAGAGAAGATAATAAGACTAAAAAATTATCAATATAAGAGAATCTTTCTGCCTTTATGATTTTCTAACATGGTATCAGAGCTAAGGTGGAGGAGGAAATAAAAAGGCAGCTTGAAGGTCTATTGAAAGGAGGGTTAAGAAGGAAGGAAAAAAATAAGATCATTAATGAAAGGATAATCTATATCAAGTAAATGAGATATTATAGAGTCTATGAAAACATAAATAAAGACATAAAGCATGCTAGAAGGAGCCTCTAACTACAAGGCATGGAACAAGAGTATAAATATTATTCTCGCTAAGCATAAAGTTTTGGATCTTGTTCAAGGAAAATTTAAGAAACCCACAGATGATGCAGGGAAGGAGAAATTTAACTGACATCTTGGCCATGCATCTAATAGTATATGGAGTGAAGGAATATATAATCCCATACATATCTAATATAAACTCTACACAAGAAATGTATGAAGCCCTCTCCAATTTTGTTACCTTTAAGAACATTAATTGGATAACTAGCCTCAAGAATGAACTAAGAACAATTAAGATGATATCGTTTTATTATATTTTGTAAGGATCTCCAGAGTAAGAGATGAACTCTAAGTGATTGATGAAATTGTACCTAAGAAAGAACTCGTGATTGCTGCACTTCTAGGTCTATAAAAATCTTGGAGCTCGTTTGCATTAGGAATTAGCAGTTGGAAAGACACACCTACCTTTGAGAAAATGTGGAATGCATGCAGTCAAGAAGAAGCCCACATCTCATTAGTAAATAACAAGGAGGATGAAGAATACAACACTTCAAATGCCTACTTTGCTCATCACAAGAAGAAGGGAGTATACAAGAATTTCAAAGGACCAAAGAAGGAGATTGATTCATCAAATATTGAATGCTATAATTGTCATAAGTTGGGATACTACAAAAGCCAATGTCTTGAAAATCCAAGAGATAAGAAGATAGAAAGAGAACATGTGAGTGTTGTTGATGAAGCTCCACCAAAGAAAAACAAGACTGAAGAATATGAAGTCAAGGACTTATACTATTAAGTATTCTCTCATATATCCTTTTAAATCTACTATTCTAAGTTTTGTAATGTTTTATGTTTTGACTTTTAGGATTCATAGACCCAATATGTCTTGTTAGAAATTCTTGAATTTGTTTTGATAAGTCGTAGGTATCCCTCATAAATTTTAGATCAAGAGGGAGCCTTCACCATTTTACCAAAAGATAAGTATATTTTTATTTGTTTTATATTTCATGATTGGTTTCGTCCTCATATTGAAATTTGCTTGTATTGTATACTAATAACCTTTTATTTATATTTTCCTCGATAGGAAAGCTTCATATTACACAAAAATTATGGAGAAAACTTTGAAGGATAGACTTGAAGCATGGAAGAAGTTCTATTGCAAAGGAAGCCCTTCAAGAATTGATGTCCTACAAGGTTTGTTAAAGAACAACTCAAAGTATGTTACAAATTACAAGATTTGTTGCAAGGCATTCTTTATTCAAAAGGTATGATCATTTTTCTTTTGAAATTTGTGTTATATTACTAACCCTCTTATGTGTAGAGTTTAGAATTATAGATATTCTCGTTAGGGGGATTAATCATTAGATTGAATCTAACCTTGTTATACTATCTCTTGTGATTTGATCATTCTTGTGAAACCCTAATCCTTAGGGTTCACTGTAAAACCATAGCCTCTTAATGCTAAGGGTATGCCAATGTTGATTATGAAACCCTAGTCTTCTTAAGGTTTGTTGATAAAGTATAAAACATATGATTAAATCCTATTCTTTTGAAGTTTTGGGTTTTGGTAATGTCATGGTAAAAACCCTAGTCATTTATGGTTTGCAGTTAATGTTTAAATGAAACCATAGATTTTTAGAGTTTGATGAATGTCTCAGTATTTTTGTAGCAATAGGGTACCAAAAGACACCTCCTTTGTAGTTGGTTGTTCCCTGTAAAGAAATACAGATAGATTGGTTGTTGTTAGTGGATAAGCATGAAGAAACAAAGCATTGCGAATGGTGAAAACAATGCAAACATAAACTAAAAACAAAGAGATAAACCCATAAATAATGCTTAATGAAGCAAGCACGTCAACAAAGTAATGGAAAAGGGCTCCATTTATTGACTGTTGGTAGTAGAAGATGAATATAATAGATAACTACTAAACACTTGAAGATAATTCTTTGATCTATGGTGCTAAAAAATTCTCAGCTATGAGGTTCCTTTCCTCAATCTATTTGCAAGCTTCTCCTCTTTATCAAATAAGTATGAATATTCTCTCAATGATGAACTTTTCTTCCACTAGAATGATGGGTTTCTAAGCTTAGCCAACATACTAATGCTCTACTTCTTCTCAACAATGAAATGTAGGATTTCTTAGGAGAAATTTTTCTAGCATAACATTGCCTTCCATTTGGTTCTCCAATGGCATGTTTATATAGATTTTTTTTGAATATCTCTTCCCTCTCTTGGTTCATGAATAAAAATGACTCATGAGTAGGACAAGAAGGTCCATTTGAGGGCTGCATATCTTCAGGGTGATTCAAATTCAACTGTCCTTGACTGGAACATGTCAGGGAATATCATCTTCCAAGGGTGGGAAGTGGTCACGAATTGTCGAGTTAATTTTTTCTTCGACCACATGACTTTCAAAGGAAAAGCCATGCAATTGTAATTTTAACCTTTAGATAGGCCGCACAACTCAATTTTTCATATGAGACCTTTGGAGAATTTTAACTTTTTGATCTTTCATAATGTCTTCAGTTGGAAAACCTTCACATGTATGTTCTGTTGGATGACTTTGGGCATCTTTTGGATTGTACAAATGTGTGTGCGATTTTTTGGTGTTAACAGTTGCCCCTTGATGTATGAGATTAAGAGCAAACATATAGCCGAAATACATCATGTTTTCTTTTATGACTGAGAATCTAATCAACTTCTTGATAGAGAGAATAACTTGTTGCAGAGATGAGTAGGGAAAAACCTTAACTAAGGATTAAATATAACCATGCTCTGAAAGAAGTGCTTATACGAGGCGGGCATGTCCCATGCTCATTATGATGACTAGTTACTAGTTATTACAATCAGATAGGAAATAGTTCTGGCAAGTCAACGTTGTGTTGGCTGACGGGTTGATGGTTGTTGATGATAACTGTTTATGTCCACATGGGCGCTTATTTGATAAAAAGACCGAACTATGGACCTCCTTGCATCACAAAAGGTAAAGCACTCCTTGAGTGAGGTGCTTGTGGATGCATTGATCTTCGACTACAAGTACCTCCCACACATCTAAATGTAAGCACTTCTGAGTGAGATGCTAAGCGATGTGTGGGTCTTCGACTAAATGAGAGAACTGCAACAATCACGAAGTACGATACTACCCTGACATGAAAGCTTATGTTGGTGTTGAATGTCAGGGAGATTGATGACATCAATGGGCGATAATGATTCCCACTGTGCCACTCGAGGATGTCCCTTAAGGGGGAGAAGCACCCAAGGTACTACCTCGATCTTAGAAGATGGGCGTTGAAGTCGACATGAAAGAAGCATCAACCGCACGAGATGTTGATTTGGGAAATCAAGATGTCGAGTGAAACATACTGCAATAAGGTGGGTCAACAAAGCATGATAATGAAAGTTGATGATATGAATGGATATGGACAATTTTCTCGAGGTCGGAGCTGTAATGCGAGTGGCATCAGTGAAAACAATTCTTTTGAGAGGAGTGTCCCTAAAGTCGGTTGGACATCCAAGGTAGGTGTGAGTATGCCCTAACTGTTGTGAAGAGTGTAAATTAACGTGGATGATGTGCGAGCTCCGACCAAGGGTGACTAGAAACTGTTGCTGGGTAGAAGGCATGAAAATATGGGTGGGAACCCTTTTCCTAAAAAAAATTGTACACTTTCCAAAGAATGTAAAGGTGTTTTTGGATGTACATACACATAGATAGGTTCCCATTTTAAAATGGTGACCTACATGATGATGGAGGTAAACTGTTTTTTGTGGTAGGCAAGGACCCCATTGGTTGGTCTCGATGTGGGGTTGATGAGGATTATGAAGTGAGAAATTGAGCTTACGGTATACAGAGGGATGATAAGCCCAATGTAGAATACAGGGGGTGCATTCGTCTTGATCTGTCGCAAATGAATGAGGTGGTATGGGAGTAGGGTTGGTTATCAATAAGTGAAGAAGAGAAGAATGAGACTAATCTTCAAGGCATGCAAGTGAAATGGCTCTCGGGCCGGATTATATGGTCATGGATTCCAATAAAATGTGGGGGTCTATAACATGAGGTAATCCATGAGTAGGAAGGTTCTATCGACCAACATGGACGTTTACCATGTGCGAGGCGAGGTAGTGGTAACTGTGGTCGAGATGATGGACCCTATGGTGCATTTAAGAGAAATGATATCAGGATATGAAAAGCTTTATAGGAAGCCTATCATGTTGAGTGACAAATGATACCTGCACTGTCGACGACCACCGAGGTACTGATTTTGATGGGAAGTTTCCAATGTACTTGAAACCTCAACAACCAATACCCCAAGTGAAAACATCTTGATGAAAACATATATAAGCTAAAATCTGTTGAACAAGATGAATCGAAGAACATGAGAAGGCGCATGTGAAGGGGTACTCTGAGCGGACCCAAAATTGAGTTTGGGATTGAAATGGAACAGAGGGTACCATGATGAAGATGACGCGGTCTCGATCCTTGTGTCTCTGACGATTTTGAGTACAGAGGTCCTACGCTCCTGTAATAGGCTCTGGAAGATGACAAAGGGGGCGATATATAGGGAAAAGTGGGCCATATGCCACCTCATTTGTAATTTCTGTTTTGGAAGGGAAAAGAGGTTCTAGGAGCATTTTTGTCGTTGCGGTCAACCTGTGCACTCAGGAAGCACACGTGGAGAGACAGGTGAAAGCATGTCATCCCAACCTTGTGAATTAGTATTTTAGGTTAGATAGGTCGTACAGAGCGACCTGTGCGACCCATTTTTGGGGAAAAATATTTGGCCACATGGGGGACTACGATACAATCGTGCAATCCCCATAGGCGACTTAGGGATACCTGTGGGTCCAGACCAGATAACTGCACTGAGGGTGCGGCTAAAGGCAAAAGAGTCGTGGCATTATTGATTTGGTGACCCCGTGAAAATCTAGATGAATGGCATGCAGTCTGCAACACTGTTATTGGGACAACTGCGCGTTCTGCACGCCTGCACAAAGAATAGGTGTGCAGCCAAGGGGTCGATGTCCTCGCGGAATACCGACGAATAGGGACATGGCCTATGCATCTTAAGGGCACCATTGCACGGTGAACCACACGTTTGTCAGAAGTGCAGGCGCGTGACTATGCACTTGTTATAGAAACAGGTGCACGAGGTTGAAAAAATAGATTTTTGACTTTTTGACATCCCTATTGGAAGGATGGGTATGTTTTGGAGAGAACATGACTAGGAGCCTCTCTGCACTGTTGTTGCTGGTGATGTTATATGGAGTGCTAATTTTTCAGGATAGGGGTTACTGAAGTTCGCTCAGAACCCATACTAAGGTTTTAGGACGAGTTCCTGCATTTCTTGATACGATGTTGGGACACAGAGCGTGACGTATTTTGTATCGAAGGCAAATATTTTACTATTACAATTGTTTTTCATATTTACTCTTTTACTGGACTAGTGCCTTGTGGAGAGGTACTACGGAGGCACTACGGACATCACTGCCAACAAAGAGGGTGGAAATACATGTATAGGGACCACTGTAGGCCCTATGCAGTTGATCATGGTAGCATTCAAGTTGGTATGATTACTAATCTAGCCAAGCAATTTGCGTTGGTAATGATTGTATGACTTGTTGGGTTGACCTCCCCTCACCGAGTGTCGGGGCCACAGATTGCGGCCTTGGAGAGACTACAGGCTCGACATTTCTTTGACTGGAGTTGGCTTTGGGTACAAAGGGATGATGTCACAGTTGACATAGGTACGTCTGGGCTAGTCACAGAGCTTTTGTTACGCAGGCATCCTGTGTAGCATCCTTTATGAGAGTGGTGATGATACATTCTATAGTGGCAGTGCCAGCAGGTCCTACGAGAGACCCACGGATCAGGCGGTGGGCTCCAGTGATGCCACGGGCTAGTGGCGGCAAGGTGGGACGTTACTGGAATGCTATGCTGGAGGGTTGGTTCAGATCCAACCCTCAGATGATCCTACAATACCCCTACCATGGTGTGGAATTTAGGGGAGATCCAGACATGGGGCTTCCTCCTAGTGATGCTTGGGGGACAACAAGTATGTGGTTTGTGTTTTCTGCATTTGTGCCTTCTTACACAGGTGTGGAGAGGTTCTTGTTAACGTAATAAATTATGTGCTCTCTATTATTTGGTCCTTCTTTGATTAATACCCTAGCGATGGCCACATCAGATGTTGAGAGGTAAAGGGAGTAGTCCTTGTTGTGGTTAGGGGGGCTAATGAAAGGGGCCTAAGATAATGCATATTTCAAGGATTCAAATGAGTTTTGTGCCTCCCGATTCTAGTGGAAAGGGATATCTTGACGAAGAAGGCGCAAGAAGCCTTGTGCACAAGTGGTGTAGTCGGGAACAAAGTAGTGTAAGAAGTTGCCCTTACACTACAAGCTTTGGAGTTGCTTTAAATTTTTTGGAGTTGATATTTTCTTGATGGCCTGGACTTTGAGAGGATCGACTCTAATACCTTGTTGGGAAATAATGAATCTTATTAGTATTCTTGCATTATCTCATAAGACACAATTGATAGGGTTCAAGCATAGGTTATATTGTCGACATCATTGAAACACCAGGTGAAGGTTTTCTAAATGGTCATCACGCATTTTGGATCGTATAGTAAGGTCGTCCAAATAGGTGAGAATGAGATGAGCCAGATCATGGAAAATGTAGTTCATGGCCCTCTGGAAGGTGGCACCAACATTTTTAAGGCCAAAGGGCATCACTCGGTATGTGAATGTGCCCCAAGGGATTGTGAAGGTTGTTTTATATTGATCAGTGTAGCGAATTTGGATCTGATTGTACCCAGAGAACCCATCCATAAAGGATAGGGCTTCATGACCCGCATAAGTGTCGATAACTTGGTCAAGGAATGACATAGGATAATTGTCCTTTGGGCATGCTCAGTTCAGATCTCTAAAATCAATACAAACGCGAATGGTGCCCTGTTTTTTCATGACGGGTATAAGGTTAGAAGCCTAAGAAGTGTAAGTGATAAATTAGATGAAACCAACTTTGTGGGGTTTATTAATTTCCTGCTTGATCACTTCTTCCTTAGAGGGGTGCAGTTGACCATGTTTCTGCCTAACAGGGTAGGTGTTAGGCCATATGTTAATATGGTGTTCCACACACAGGGGGTTTAACTTGGGGAGCAATACCATACCGCTTGGGTTCATATTGAGGGATATATATTAAGGAAAAAATGGCATCATTAGAGGAAATTTTAGCCTAAAAGTAACCTCTTAAAAAATAATAATAAAATAATAGTTAAAATAATAAAATAAGAGTTATAAAATTTGGAGGGAAAATAAGAAAACTATTTTTTTTTAATTGTATTTTTGACATATCTCCCTATATGTTTACTCAAATTTCAAGTGTAAACGCTCGTTGGATGCAGAATTGAATTCCACATCCAAGGAGTACCCATTATGCATACTTTTGAGAAGACCTACATTGATAAAAATTGCAGATACATTAAAAAAATGTGTTCAACACATTTTTTTAATGTATCTGCAATTTTTATCAATTTGGGTCTTCTTAAAAGTATGCATAATGGGTAATCGTTGGATGTGGATTTTAATTCCGCATCCAACGAGCTTATACAATCGAAATTTGAGTAAACCTATAGGGAGATAAGCCAAAAATACAATTAAAAAAGTAGTTTTTTTCTTCTTTTTTTCTTTTCCCTCCAAAATATTTACATGTACCTATTTTTGAATTTAAAGGATTTTTATTGGTTTACATTTTATGACATGGAGATTACATGAAAAATTCATGGGCACTTTTAGGTTGAAATATCCTCTAATGAATATATAGGGGGATATATATAGGGGGTAAAGGGTTTTGATATTGACATGTATAAAAAATGGAGCTCAAAGTTAATGAAAAATTAAAAGGGGTGTAAAAGTGTTAATGAAAAAATGGATACTTACAATATCTAGTGGAAGTAGGGGTTTTTTAAATTGGGAAGGTGTATTAGGTTTGTATTGGTAGGGGGTTAAATAATATGATTTTTAGGGGTATCTTCCAATATGTAGTCAAATTAAGGGTATTGTTTAATATGCCACGAACACACGTGATAGGTCAAAGGTGCACTGAGTGAAGATCCCGTAGTTCCACAATGTTGGGACTGATACTTGGCATTTTAGAGTAAACCCATGCAAATATATCCCTATATTCATGGTAAAAGGCAATGTTTGAGGCCACCTCTTCTTGAGAGCAAGATTCCCCCAATGAGATCTCTTCGACTATGCCAGATTTGTTTGAAATATCAACCTTAATGGTAGGTGAGATATTTGACATGTTCCCTTCCTCGAATGCATCTAGTGTCGGGATGAGATTCTTAAACCAATATACCTATCATGGAGGTAGGAAATATTTTGATTCTATGGAACAAATATCGTGGCTTGGTGCGTAAGTAGGCGCAAATGATTTTTCAAGTAGAAAGAATGAACAATGGTGCATTGCATCCCATGGACATTCAGGTTTCGTCATGGCCTCTAGAATATCTTCATTTGAGTGAAAAATATTATCTAATGTTGAACTGGGTTATGCAAGGTCATGAGGGTGGAGTTCAGGCCTAGATGTGTTGGTCGAAAAGCAAGAATATGATTTGATGGTTGATGCTGTGGAACCTAGCAAAGTTGACAATGTGCAGATGGGATGGGTTTGCACCGTTAGTGGTGGTACCACCGGTGTGGTGGGTTTAGCAATTTTGACACCAAAAAATGATGAGCAAACAACACGAATCATGGCTCCTACGGATGATTCACTAGTTAAGGCTTTGAAGTATTTTCGAGTTTATGTGCTACATTCAAAAATTGTTTCTTTCGTTCCAAATATCATTGTTAAAGATGTGTTGTTGCAACTAGATACAAATGGAAAGAGGGGACGAGTTCTAACCAAAATTCTAGAATTTGATATGGATATCAGACCAACTAAATTGATAAAAGGACAAGGTTTGGCTCGCTTGATGGCTGAATCTAACTGCAAGGCTCTAAATCTGAATGTAGAGGCAGTTGAAGGAAAATATGGAGAAGGTATTTCTAATTATCGTGAAATATTTCATTTATATTGGTACAAGGATATAGTATAATTTTTGTTAAATTTCAACTGTCCCCCTGAAATGGAGAGGTAAAAAATGAGAGCTTTCAAATTGAGAGCTGTGAAGTATTGCATTTTGGAAGACCGTCTTTACTGGAAGGACCCTGTGGGATTCTTATTAAGATGTGTATATGAAGCTAAATCCCAAGAGATTATGACAGCGATACATGTAGGAGTGTGTGGAGGGCATTTGTATTAGAAGGCCACTGCAAACAAAATCTTAAGAGCTGGTTATTATTAGCTAACTCTGTTCTCCGATATTTTTGCCAAAGTCAGGAGCTTTGTCGAATGTCAGAATTTTGCTGGTAAACAGAAATTGCTACCATTACCTCTTATTCCTATTTCAGCAGATGTTCCTTTCCAGCAGTGGGGGTAGACTTAATCGGCAAAATCCATCCACCTTCATCAAGACAACATAGATGGATCCTCATAGCTACAGACTATTTTACTAAATGGATTGAGGTTGTACGAACCAGAAATGCTACTGATATGGTAATTATCAAATTTCTGTTGGAAAACATTATGTCCATATTTGAGTGTCCACATAAATTAGTAACTGATAATGCAATGGCCTTTAAGTCTACTAAGATGCACTGCTTCTGTCAGCAATATGGTATTGAATTGACTCATTCCATACCTTATTACCCTCAAGGTAATGGATTAGTTGAGTCATCTAATAAAAGTTTGGTGAGGATCATTAAGAAAATGATGCCTACAAATAAGAGAAATTGGGACACTCAGCTGGTGCATTCTCTTTGGGCAGATAGGGTAAGTGGAATTTCTCCCTTTCAGCTTGTATATGGTACTGATGTTGTAATGCCTTTGCAATTAGATCTTATTGGGATGAAGTTCCTGCAATGTGCATTTGATGATGAAAATCCAATTCAAAGGAGAATGTTGCAGTTGATAGAGGCACATCAAATCAGAGAATCACTAATGGATAAAGTACAGAAATATCAGACTAAAGTCAAATCTTTTTTTGACAAAAGAGCAAATCAGCAATTATTTCAGGATAATGATTTGGTGTTGCACTGGGATTTTAGAAGCGAAGACCATGGAAAGCATGGTAAGTTTGACAATATGTGGTTTGGCCCATTTAGAATTGCTGAAGTTTTGGAAAACAATACTTTTCTGCTCAAACATCTGGATGATGATCAACTGACTGGAGGTCCAGTTAATGGTCATTTTCTTAAAAAATTCTTTGTTTAGTAAGTTAGTTGACTCATTTCATTGTAAATATCTAGTGTGATGTGTCAATAAAACTCCGTGCCTAATGGTACTTGTGTCTGTATATATGGTCAGTCTTGAGTCCATTGAGTCAAAGGTCAGTGCTAGTCATATTTTCCAAGAAGTCTTCTGAGTTTTGAAGTTTTTAAGGCACTAAGTCTACAGTCCTTGAATCCTCACAGGGAGGACTTCATCCCCAATAGGAGCCACTGTTAGAACTCAAAATTTTAATGGTGAAATCACCATTGTATCACTATTTTCAGATTTTCCTAATGACCTAGTCCATGTCAAAGTTTGGGTCATTTTCAATAAAGGTAAAAAAATAGTCTCAAAATCAAATTACTTTTAAGTGTATAGGTGTTATTAGTGTCTTAGGTTCATAAAATAAGTTAAAATCACTATTTTAACTTAAGTTAGTGTCGAAGGCTATTTGTCGTTTGGGTAATAAAATTACAGCCACCCTGTCCGGGATAATAGTTACCTCTGTTTTAATTTCATTGTTAACACAGTGATGTAATGAAAGGCAACTATTTCTCTAAATTGAAGGTCATATTTCTCACATAGTGAAAAGAGCTGCTATTTCTTCAGGGACTTGTTCATAGTGGTAACTTAGTGAAAAGTGCAGTTATTTCGCTGAGATTCGGTTTATTGTAATTCAGAGGTAAAGATAGTTATTTCTCAAGCATATAGGAGCAACAAAGAATTTTTTTAAAGCAAGGACCATTCATGTTTGAAGATCATTGAAGACCTCCTATGCTATAAACATGACTATTATTTTAAATAAGATTAATTATTGTTTGACATAGTAGGATTATTATAAGTGAGTGGTTACATTATCTATGCAACTAACCTATATCTACCCCACTTAAGTGAAGCGGGAATCATAGTACGAGTATCAGTCATTTAATGATACCGTGGAGTGTTAAGCATGATGGGATGACTTGGATCTTGTTTTTGAATTATTTCAAAGCATGCCATTACTACATACCGTGATCAAAGGTGCGAAATTAGAGGAGTGAGTTTGGTGCTCACTTGACCAAAGTTCTATGTGCATGATACAACTAACATAAGTCATTTCTCCAGTAAACAGTTTTAGTATTTCAAGGCAGGAAAACTAGGGCTTCATGTAGGGTTTTGCAACAAGAATCGAACAATTGTGTGTTTGTAAGCAGTCTAGTTGTTGGAAGATATGGGAAAAGGTGGTAATGTCAACAGGTCCGAGCTAACAAACACTAGGTTCATTGATGCTAGGGCCAAAACTCAGTGTAAATCTGCTGGCTGGTATAAATTTTTACAAAATTTTTCTGGGGAGAATGTGGCTTTAGCTTAGGATTTTCCCGAGAGCTTTGATGGTGAAAAGGTCAAGCAGGGAAGCAATACATTCAACATATCCGAGGCCATCATAGCTCATGCTACTCAAACCTCTGCAATTGGTGAACGCTGGTTCAAAAATAAAACACTGCCCACTGAAGTAAGTATCTACCTTAAGCTTGAACATGTCAATGTTAAGTGGAATCCAACTGCACATATTTCCTATTTTAAGGCTGAATGGCAACATGTGATCACCACAGTGCAAAAATACATTACATGTGAGGGTAGGTTCTCCTCTGTCCACCATTATCAATTACGATTTCTTGCTCATATTTCAGGAGATAGACCTATGAACTTGCCCTATTTTCTATATAAATCCTTGCTCAAAATGTCCTTAAAACTGCAAAAGATCCCTAATTACTATTTGCACAATTTATATCATAGGGGTCTAATTAAAATTCTGATTGTCTACCATCTTAGAAAGAAGAAGACCACTTGGGATAAGTTCTTGAGAGAGGAAGGGTTTGGTAGCATAAACTCCAAGACAAGGGTAGGGAGGCCCAAGAAAAGATATACCCCTAAAAAAACTATTGTAGCCCCTATTTCAAATAGTTCACAACCTAATTCTGTCCATTCATCAGTTTTCTGCCAAGTTAACCCTCCCTCCATCTCAGTCAAAAGGCGAACTAGAAGCTCGATTAAGAAGGCTGGAGACCCTATGCCTATGCCAGCAGTGCCACCCGTTAATGAAGCCCATGTCAGCAGCTCACCAATGAGCAGTTCACCTAGGGAACCTCAAACCCTAAGGTCTTTCATGGAGGAATATAGGAATAAACTGAAACAAAATAATGCTTTGCCTCCTAAAAATTTTGTGTCAAAAGACAAGGAGCAAATAGCTTCCTCTTCAAGAGGAAAACCTAGGAAGAAGCTCTTCATGGGAATAGAGCCAATGGAAGTCAACCCTGGACTTCTAACATCTAAGCCTGATTTGTCTCTAGAGGAAGTCAATTCTGGAGTAAAAGGATCAAGCCATGTTCCTGAAATAACTCATCAAGCTCAACCTAGAAGTGGTATTTCTCTCACAGAATTCACTCTCTCACAGGTTTTTCTATCTCTTAAGAAGGGAAAACATAAAATGTTAGAGCCTGCCATAGAATAAGAGCCCGCTTTGGCTCCACTAGTTTCTTCCATTGGCTCTTCGATCAAGAAGATAAATAAAATTGTGATACACTCCTACTCCTCTTACGAAGACAACAGTGACCCTGAATATACAAAATCTGAGTATGAGGAAGAATAATCTAGTAGATTCATGCTTGGAGGTAAGAGGTCTAAGTTCATCCCAAATCCCTATATCGAGAGACCTCATACCAGGCCCAAGAATAAACTCAGGTTGAACAACAAGTTAATTCCCAATCATACATTAAGAGATGAAATTATCAATATTGAGGAGAGCCCAGAAGACGAAATCAAGAAGAAGAAAACGACTCAACCAAAGAGTCAAACACAGAGAAAGAGGTCAGATAAGAGATTAACAAAAGCTGAGACCATTAGGATTTTTGCCTCTATTCTGGACCTCTGAAGAATGAAGGAACATGATTGTTTAGAGAAACTTTTCCATTTTTGGGTTAATTTTCCATGTTTTTGGATATAGCTACTTTTTCTGCGAAGGTATAAATTATTTCAGAATATTAATATGTGATGAAAAGGAGCTATTTTTTGTTTTATTATCATGATGGTGACATCAAAGCAGGTGAAGTGGAGGAGAAGCAGGTGAAGTGGAGGAGATTTCAATTATAATGGATGCTGCCAGGTGTCATGTATCAAGTCTCCTCCAAAATTTCGGGGTTCTATTTTTCACTTTTTAAGGAGAACAACCATATGTCACTTTCACTATTGTTTACACTTTTTGTGAAGTTGGTTGCACCAGAATAGAGGAGTAGTCTACCGACAGACTGCCACATCATACAACCACTTCGAATTGTTAGCCTTCATGATGTTTACTTTGTTTATGATATAACACTTTGTATTTAAGTTTAGGGATAAGCCTCATCTCTTGCACGAGATTGTAATAACTTTTTGAAATAGATTCACTCCTTTTGTGGAGATGACAACATTATGTTTTTGTATATATGTGACAAACTTCTATGAAGTAAAGCTTCGTTGTTTTAGAATCTGGACTCATATGATCAATATTTTTTCAGTGAATGAAATTGAAAGAAACTTCTGAGAACTTATTGCCAATCTAGTGTGTGTATTGTTAATTTTCACTTGTGTTTCCATATTTTATTATCTTCAGTTGCAGTTTGCAATCCCTCATGTTGTTATGTGTTTTTATCAGTCTCTTGACATGTTCATGTGTTTTTTCATTTTTTATTAGTCTCACACAGTGAGATTTCTTGGTAATATATATATAATAACAATGTAAAGAGCATCATTTATGATAGTTATCTTTTATAATATTTCAGTGAGAATATTGTAAGACTAGACATAGCCTTCTCTTGCAGAAATATTGTTAAATTGCTACTTGTGTTATTTTCTACCAAAAACAGTGGATTTCTACTTTGTCGACCCACTATTTCCTCTTCCTACTTTGTCGACCCACTATTACTTGGTTAACATGGTTGAAACTAATTGTAGGTCACCATATGTCAATTACAATGAAAGATATAAATATCAAAACCATTACTTGGTTAACATGGTTGAAATTAATTGCAGGTCACCATTGTAAAAATTATATATAACTGATATGTTATACATCGAGATTCTCCTGATCACACACTATTTGACTTCATGCACAATACATAATCTCTTCTACCATTGATCATTAATTGCGGAAATAAAATCAATTGCATGCACACATTAAAACCATAAAAATTCACACATATGAACACAATGTTTTAACGGGAAATCCTGAAGCTAAAAACCCCAACTATCTGTATATAATATATGTCATAGAGATCATGTAACAATCCTCGTACAAATCTTCTTACAAGCTCTCAGTACAATCTCCAATTGCTACACACTAATCAGGCCCGATCTTGCAAATCCGTGCACCGATCTTTGCCAGCCTTTAGCCTGCCTCTACTGTGCAATCACTGTTGAAGAATGGCTCTGGATGAGTTCGAATCCATCCTATATTGACCACGCAATCCTCATTGGCATCTCCATCAATGTGTGGTGCAAAATCATGCAACACTATAGTCACAACTGATAGTCAACATGCTCTTTCACCTACCTCTCCACTGGTCTCCACTGAAATTGTCCATGCACTGTAGTTAACTGATGTATTCTTTAGTTGATTAATGAGTTAATAATTAGTGAATTAATTAATAATTAATTCACACCACTCTCACTAGTGTATCAATCAGCTAGACTAGATACAACTAGCTCAACTATGTTTAACTCAGTTAAACTGAACACAACTCCATCAACTACCTCAATAACTCCACCAAACTCTGTCACATGAGTTCTAACTGAAGTATCCATGCAATAGCTCCACTTAACCCTCAGGAATAGCATAATTTCTTCTGTCAGCTCCTGTGCCACATCTGTGCACTTAACTGAAGTGCTCCAAGAGAATAAGATAATGTTTATAGTCCAAATATTATTAAGAGCTAATAATATTCGACATATCTATTTTTAGACTGGAAATCTAAAAATAGATTCCGCCTAATATGTCTAAAAATAGAAGTCCATCTATTTTTCCAACTTGACCAACCATCCACAAATAGCATCCTGCAACTCATAGAATATGATCGACATGTCTAAAAATAGACTTTGCGACAAAAATCACCTGTGTGGGCCCCACCTAGTTTAGGTGATTATTTTCCAACTAGGATCAAGGATGATGTTTCGGGATGCCTCCTTCACTGTTTCTTGTTGCAATCTTCAACACTCCCTCTCAATAAGAAAGGACTGTCTTTGCATGCGACATGCAACTCCATGCATTCGCCCTGCAACCTTTACAAGCACCATGCAACTCCATGCATCTGCTCTGCAACTCTTCTGAAACTGAATAGGCTCCAGACAACTCAATCAGTATAATGCATTTATCAAAGTCTTCGACCTCTGCTTAGCTTCTGCACATGTATTCAGGAACCACTGCGCTGTTGAACTCTACACCCATGCACTCTGCACTTGCTATCAACTCTGAACCACGCTCCAGTATTCGACACTGTCACTTTGATCTGCCTGCATAAATCTAATTGATCATGCTACTGCTGCTCTGTGGGCACCTCGTAGCTAGGTTCAATTCATGAGATCCACAACATCTCCATGAATCCTGCCAAGAAATATCCTCTTGGGATTACTTATGCATGTCGCCCCACCTCTCACCTGGTGGTATAGCTGCATGCACTCCCTCTGCCCATCTGGCACGAAATTTCTCTGCATGAGTGGTTGCTCCCACTCCATGATCCTCATCTTGTGGTTGCTCGACATCTCGAGGTTCACTCTTACCTGCATGAAAATCCGGCTCCCTCTCAAGCTTCAATTGCATGGCTTTTTTGCACTTCCCAACAGTATGAAGCTCCGTAGAAATCCCATCTACTTCAAGTTTGTAGAGATTCTTTGCTCGAACCCCAACCTTCTTGACTTTCCCTATTGCTTTGTACCGAAGGAAAACTTTTCCTTCACTAAAGACAACATCATAGCCTTTATCCCCTAACATTGCGACTGAGATTAAATTCTTCTTTAAACTTGGAACATGCACTACATCTTATAAAAGAATGAGTTTACCTGACTCCCTCTGAAAGGTAATGGTACCAATGTCGGTCGCATTGTATCGTCCATTGTAGCCCAACTCAACATGCAACTGCAGATCTTTCTCCACTAAGTCACTGAAAAGATTCACATCTCCCGTCATCTGAAAGGAAGCGCCACTATCAAAATACCACCCCGATCCCAATGCACTAGACACCATGCATGCGATCAATGAGAAGTCCAGCTCAAATTGTGAGGCAAGAGCCTCACCAGCTGCAGCTCCAGCAACTTGCTTGTTCTTCTTCTTCTATGGACAATGCGTGGCGAAATGCCCATGCTTGTGACAGTGAAAGCACTTCACTTTGGACATGTCACGCTCTTTGCCATCCACACCGGATTGAGAAGGATTTTTCTTCCCCTTCCCTTTCCTTTCTTTGGTAGCCAAAGCACAATCCTCTTCATCATCATTCTTTGATGAAGATCCATCCCTGGTATCCCGCCTTATCTCCTCCTACACAAGATCCGACCAAAGTCGCTCCCATCCTGGCAGTTTCTCTCGACCATTGACAGAGTCCTGATAGGAATGCCAAATCTTCGGAAGCCCAAGGAGAGCCAAGCTCACCAAGTCCTCGTCATCCACACTAACTCCTACACTCCCAAGCTCATCCCTGCAGTGGACAAACTTTGTTAAGTATACCGGAATAGTGTCATTCTTCTCCATTTTTATTTTCCTGAGTTTATCCTTGAGCGCCAACTTCCTCTTGTCGCTCTTGCTTTGGAACAAGTTTGTCAATGCTTTCCACATCAAGAATGGAGAAGCTTTACCATGAAGGCTGGACACTATGTGATCCTTCACACCTTCCAATAGAATCCTTCGACACCTTGCTACCTTATTTTGCCATGCGTCAAGTGTGGCTGCATCGCTAGAACCCGGTTTAGGAATATCAGCATCTATGAACTCCTTCAACCCATTATCCTCCGGACCACCTCCATCCTGTCCTTCCATGCAATATAATTCGAGCTGCCCTCAAGGGCATACTCCAATCGCAATCTGCTGAAAGACATTTCAATGAATGCTCAACTTCGACACCAAGAAAACACTGCAGCAATTTCGAATTCCACCAGCACAAAACTCAACCGCTTCAATGCTTTGCAATTGTTCCAATGATCAATATCGCTCTGATACCATGTAAAAATTATATATATCTGATATGTTATACATCCGAGATTCTCTTGATAACACACTATTTGACTTCATGCACAATACAAAATATCTTCTACCATTGATCATTAATTGCGGAAATAAAATGAATTGCATGCACACATTAAAACCATAAAAATTCACACATATGAACACAATGTTTTAACGGGAAAGCCTGAAGCTAAAAACCCCAACTATCTGTATATAATATATGTCATAGAGATCATGTAACAATCCTCATACAAAGCTTCTCACAAGCTCTCAGTACAATCTCCAATTGCTACACACTAATCAGGCCCGATCTTGCAAATCCTTGCACCGATCTTTGCCAGCCTTTAGCCTGCCTCTAATGCACAATCATTGCTGACGAATGGATCTGGATGAGTTCGAATCCATCCTATATTGACCACACAATCCTCATTGGCATCTCCATCAATGTGTGGTGCAAACTCATGCAACACTATAGTCACAACTGATAGTCAACCTGCTCTTTCACCTACCTCTCCACTGGTCTCCACTGAAACTGTCCATGCACTGTAGTTAACTAATGTATTCTTCAACTGATTAATGATTTAATATTTAGTGAATTAACTAATAATTAATTCACACCACTCTCACTAGTGTATCAATCAGTTAGACTAGATACAACTAGCTCAACTGTGTCTAACTGAGTTAAACTGAACACAACTCCACCAACTACTTCAATAACTCCAACAAACTCTGTCACATGAGTTCTAACTGAAGTCTCCATGCAATAGCTCCACTTAACCCTCAGGAATAGTGTAATTCCTTCTATCAGCTCCTGTGCCACATCTGTGCACTTAACTGAAGTGCTCCAAGAGAATAAGATAATGTTTAGAGTCCAAATATTATTAAGAGCTAATAATATTTGACATATCTATTTTTAGACTGGCAATCTAAAAATAGAGCCTGCCCAATATGTCTAAAAATAGAAATCCATCTATTTTTCCAACTTGACCAACCATCCACAAATAGCATCCTGCAACTCATAGAATATGATCGACATGTCTAAAAATTGATTTTGCGACAAAAATCACCTGTGTGGGCCCCACCTAGTTTAGGTGATTATTTTCCATCTAGGATCAAGGATGATGTTTCAGGATGCCTCCTTCACTGTTTCTTGTTGCAATCTTCAACAACCATCATATACATGCCAAGTAATTTGACATATATGCCAATCACAATGAAAGATATATTTAGATTGTACAACTCTTCTTAACTTTTTTCCTTAAATGCAATAAGTACAAGGAAACCCAAGCAATGAAAAAAAACAAAAAAACAATTCACCTACCAAAAAAATTTAATGAACTATTTTAAACCTTTATTATGATAAATACAATATTCAATATTAACTATGTTTTATTCAATTTAAATATTTACTGACATTTTTACTTTTAATCGCATATTTAATCACATATATGTTAACCTTATCTATTTTAATCATTCAATATAATAAATTATTTGTAAAAAAAATTAAAAATAAATATAATGTGTCATTTTCCACTAGTTTATGTTGGTGTTTTTTTTGTTTTAAAACACTTCCCCATCGCAACACCTACTCAACATAAAAAAGAGCAAGGTATGCATAGATATTAAGGCATCTTGGTAGTATAACCGATTGTTTTGTTATAAGAAAGATTTGTTAAAACATTTGAAGTTTGTAGAGATATCGTTGTTTAGTGAAAATCATTAAGGAATTGCACCTTTTGCTGCTTCTTTTTTATATAGTTAGATTCATGAGATGGTATCAAGGAATGTGCAGATTGTTCGAGGACCGAATAGTGCACTCTTATAGTAAGAACATAAGCAAAAAGATTTAAAACTTTTGGGAGAAACTGCACAGGAGAATCATGAGAGTTCCATAAACATTGAAAATTACAAGACTTGTATAAGAAATGTAGCTAATGGTTGGTTCACTTGAAGTGCTCAACAAAAAATTTTCATTCATTCCATTAGAAAGTAGTACACAAATAACACCATATGGTTCAATGAATTTTACAAATAACATTGTAAAATAACAGAAACTCTAAATATGCCAACGACAATGTAATTGTAATATGTTAAATCCAATATTATTGTAAAAAATGATGAAATACAATAGCAAGTATTGTGAATACATCTCTTTATAATGAAGAAACAATGATGAATAACTATGCGTACCTCATGCAAAATACTCGTCTCTCATCCATAACATAATAACCTCCACAAAACCCTTGCCATAATATATGCACAACATATAGACCTGGGTGAAATGAGGTAGCAACATCATGAAAATGGTACCCGTCTGGAGTATCAGGCGGAGAGTCTGGGCTTTTGGGTCTTCCAACTTGACGTGGCTTTGTCGGTCGGTGGGACTGTGTTTTGGCAGATTCCTTGCTCCTGGAGCTTGCAGTGGGTTTGGAAAGGGTGGTTAGCAGCGGTCAAGTGTTATAAGTTTAGTGGGTGCACGTCAGTGGTGGCGGCCCTTCTTTCTGGGTGGGGTAGTGTCGTCATGGGACTAGCGATTTTAGGCATTCAAAGGCATGAACAGTGATAGCGTAGTTTAGCCGGAGAGGGATGGAGAAACAACATTGTCAATTTTCTCCAAAAGCAATTATGTTGTGCCAAAGAGGCCGCCCTAGGAGAGGAGGAGTTCACAGGGGTTAAAAATATGCGCATACTAGTAGAGGAGTTGAGGTGGTAGGAGTGGGGTGGACCTGAGGGTGAGTCAGATGGTGAGGTGGCTAGGGAATTCATCCGTGTGCCTAGTCCAAAGGTTTTTCCACCCCCGTGTGAATCAATAACTTGGTTCCTTCAGCGAATTCAAATAAGCATGGGTGAAATGAGGGAGCAACATCATGAAAATCGTAACGAGTTGATTTCCTTCCTGAACTACATCCAACATAACTAATGGGTGACGATGGACATGATAGATTCTATCAGACACAATCATCGGCACACTATGGAGAATCTAGTTATCTTTCATAGCATAGGATTGGTTTCATAGAATAAAATAGCATTGGTTCTTCATAGAGTAAAATTGTACTTTCATTTCAAAGAGATTAAAGTCTCATTGCTTTCTAGGTTAAAATTTATTGCTTCCATAGATCAAATCTTATTTCCTTTCTAGAAAAAGTTGTATTTTTTCTTTCATAGAATAATAAAGTGTGTGTGTGCACTCATTTTGGATATCATTTCATGATTAAGATTTTATTTCAGTCTCGCAATTTATTTCAATAGATTAGATCCCCTTTTAAAATTGAAAGGCAATTTCCTAGCATATATTATGCAAGTGTGCTTCACAAGTGTATGAACCTCGATTGACTACTTAATGCTAAGTAATTTAAGTCATAATTAAATTACTCAAACATTAGAAATAGTGATTTTTAATGTGATTACATGTGCCCTGATTATAGAAGAATCTAGGTTTTTAGGTGTTTGATGAGTTAGTTTTTTTTTTACCTTATGGCCCGTTGTAAAGGTGTAAAATGTTAAGTTGAGGTGTTAGGAAGTTTCTAGGAGTTAGTTAAGATTTCCAAATAGCCTTTGTATTGTGAGGATATTTTCTAGCCTATTTATAGATAGATAGGTAGCAAAAAGTAGGTGGGAGAGGAGAGAGAGGCTAGGGTTGTGTAGACCCATATAGTGTATCAAGCCAATTATTCTGTAACATGGAATTTGATTAATGGAAATCATATTTACATGATTTCACATTTGTGTAACATCTATGTCTATTGTTGATATTCTGATGAATGTTTTTGCATGAGTGCAATGGTGACCAGAGTGCTATTTAATTCTAAAATTTGGAAATTGGATAAAATTATGGTAATGGAGTATGAATGCAGGGAGGCTAAAGACAACGTAGTGTCCAATAGTCAATGACTACAGGAATATGTGATTTCTATGAAGAGGTCTTAAAACTTCTTGAGAGAATGGAACAATGGATTCAATTTGAGGATAATCTCATGGCATTGATGTCAAATCAGTTCTATGTGGTAAGTGTCTTTGTGTATTTAAATGACATGGATTAACATTTCTCTACATTGAGCAATATATCAGATCCAAGTGGTGAATTAAGCCCTTAAGAATGGGTGTTGGTAATGGAGGAAAAACCTAGCAAGAAAATCATTTATCCAGGTGTGATCAAACAATGATGATGGGAAATCACTATTCCAAAACTTTGTTGGAAATCTAGAGATAACGTTGAGAAGACGGAGTGTTAGAACATTACCATTAGTCAAAAATTTGGGCATTGATTTGTGAATGCATTGGGGACTCGATTTCTAGGAAAATCAAGATCACTTTGGAGACCAAGTTGAAATGTGTTGGGTAACCTTGCAATTTTAATATTGAATTGATTTTTGGAAAGTGTGGGAACTTTTGCGCCTTTTGATGAACATTTAAAATGATGGGTAAATCGATATTGAAATGACTGCAGAACCATAGTAATCATGGTTTAGAAAAACATACCTGTGTTGTCATCAAAGTTGAAGGGAAGTATTATGATATTGACTATTGTTGACAAATCATGTTATGATTCCAGCGTTTAAGTTGAGATAATTCCAACGAGAATTGGAATTACCACTTCAAGTCATTATTGACATTCCAATGGAAAACCATTGTTGAATGACAATGCTACATTGAGAGCAAGTGTGCCAAGTCCAAAGTCAATCATGAATTGCACTAATCTTCAGGTGTAGGGTATTAAATTTGTGGAAATATTTGTTTGGTAACATGCCCTTGTTGATCTTGTGAATGCTAGACCATTTACTATAACATAGGTGACCATGATGATTGAACAATCCAATAGTAATATGTAGATGAAGTTCAAATTTGATAAGATAGCAAAGAATTCTAGTAGCACAATGGTATTCAAGAGATTATTGCTTGATTCCTATAGTGTTTATGAAGATTTGGTTGCACAGATCTAAACATAGGACTCTTGAAGGTAAGCACTTCAAGGAAAGAGAAGTGGACTAAATACTCCATGGTGAGGATTTTGAGATTAAGTTATCAAAATCATATTTACCAGAAGTATTTATTTATTTGAAAACAACTTTGTTGGTTGTCTGTCTGTCATAATATTTACCATTCGATCTTTTGTTAGACGATTGAATCAATATTAATCGTTGATTGGAATAGTCACGGTTGCAACAGTTGCGAAATTAGTTTTGGCTCGCGCGTTGGATGGTGGAGATCTGTCGGAGTTGGCAACTACATGCTCATTTCTTGGCTGTCAGTTCTTGATTTCTTGATTAATTCACAATAAGTTTCACCTACCTATCGTTTTGCAAAGGTCCGAATGCTCGCGGGAGTTGGCTCAATGCTTCCACACCACACCGACTGAGACGAATCGCTCAGCTACTTGGCATACGCCAAAGCCAAAAAAGACATGGACGTCACGCTCTGCATATTGCTTCCACTAGATTTGTATATCAGCCCACCTGCAAGCAAAACATTTAATGCGTAATTCCCCTGCAGAAGGAGCAAGAAGTGTACATAATTAATTCGGCATAAAATACTTCCTAGCCCCTCCTGGATCTCCAATCCAAAATAAAAATCGGTGTATAGGAACCTGGTGTCAACTGAACATGTGGAGATGACGATGTTCCAGGTAAGAGAAAGCAAATGAAACTGTCGGCATTTCTCTTGTATGACATTAAGAAGCTTACATTGCCAGCCAAATAGTCCTGTAAGAATGTGTAGCAGGTATATAATACAGTTTACCTTAGTATCAGGAGATTGCATCATGCTTGTAAAATCAGTCTGATGCATTTTAACCTGGAATTTATCAATATTAGCCTGAAAACTATCAATTACACATAAAGATTACATCCTGTGATTAAAAGAATTAAACGTCTACAGGTGAAAAGCATACTTTAATCGTTACATTCAAGAATCTTTTAAGAATTGATAGATAAATCTCAGAAATTAGATTACATTCTGTGATTAAAAGAATTAAATTTCTACATGTGAAAAGTATACCTCTATCTTTACATCCAGGAATCTTTTAACAATTGATAGATAAATCTCAGAAATTAGATTACATTCTGTGATTGAAAGAATTAAATTTCTACAGGTGCAAAGTATACCTCAATCTTTACATCCAGGAATATTTTAATAATTGTTAGATAAATCTCAGATATTAGATTACATTCTGTGATTAAAAGAATTAAATTTCTATAGGTGCAAAGCATACCTTAATCTTTACATCCAGGAATTTTTTCACAGTTAAATGACAAATCTCAGAGAGATTAAAATTAAATTGTAATATTTTGAAGTGATTACCTCAGAGAGCAGGACATTAATGCCAGCATGTTTATTATCCCATCCAAATTCATATATGCCATCATTAGCTCCAAGTGCCTGCCTGTTGTTTTGAATGTACTGCAGATAAGAGTCGTTGCTCGATGCCTTGTGCAACCATGTAGCAGCCCACAACAATTCGTCCTGAAATTGACGACATAAAATGTAAGCTTTGAAGAAACTAAATTGATCGGATATGGAAAACAAATCAACTACAGAAAACTGACTTGGTATCCGCTGTAGTCACAGTAAAATGGACAAACTGCTGATCGGAGACTGTCACTATAAGCTCCCCTGTATCTGTCTGCAAAAGCGAAGAGCTATGACGGACAAACAGACAAATGAACAGAATGGGTTAGCACTTGCGGTAAAATTCACCATCAATTTCTTCAAATAGAAATCAAAGTGTGTTGAATTGAATCATTAAAGGGTACCCCTGTACTAAATAGTGGCAATGTCGTAAATGCATTTGAGGTGTCCATGTCTTCTAGTCGCTCCCAGCAATTGTGATCAGCTGTAGGATCACCTACCTTAAGCAAGTACAAAGTAATAGTTATTTTCTTCATGCGTGGGAAATTTAAATGATCTTTTCACTAAAATTTCTAATATATCAGTCAGTGCAGCATTTTCTCTTACAGGATTAGCAAAATATTCAAAATATTCAACTATCTTTATACAGCTTAAGTATGTTTAATGTTAAGAATATATGCTTTTTCAAGATTCAAATTTGAGAGGGAATAGAGTAAGTATATGATTTTTGTATTGCAAAAAATTATTTATTTGTGCACTTTGCTTTGATATCGCTTGGGGATATTTTTGTATTTGGATGAAATTTTAAAGCATTGTAAGGATTGAACATTGTTGAATAATAATAGAACAAAATGTGGTTGAACAGATAACGACTTTCTATACTACCTTATCAAGTTGACTTTTATATATGTTTATAATATTGATAGCTGCTTGCTTTTGGAAAGTCCATGACTGTACTATATTAGATTTGTTGAGATCAATGAAAGTGTTACTTATCTTGAAATCTGTAGAAAAAAAATGCTTTATTCACCCAATTCATATGAAACATATTTATTACAATTGTTATGCCACTATTTAGGCTACTATTTAAGCTTTATCAGTTGAAAATGTTGTTGTGCAGATGTAGTATTAATAATTTGCTGACATAAAAATGGATTTATGCTCTCTGGTGAAACTGATAATAGCATGGTTGAATTTTTCTACATTAACAGAAAGACGATTTAACAATGGGATAGTACGAGAGCGTGAAGTTGCAAATTTTGATCCTATGCAACAACATCACCATTTTTTTCCCTTGGGTCAATGGCAATGTTGCAGCTGGTGGTTGTAGTAGTGGTATTATTGCCATGGCCCTTTGTGGATGACATCTTACTCTAGATGCTTTGGAAGCTTATGGTGCACAAGGTCATAATCTTGCAACAACCATGGAATCTAAGTCTATAACATCTTTATATAAGGTATGGTTTGTCATCCAATGGTATTTTCAATTTAATCTTATTAATGCATGTGATGATTTGCATGCCGACATGACTTTAAATAGTTATAATCCTGCAACAACCATGGAATCTAAGTCTATAGCATCTTTATATAAGATGCTTTGGAAGCTTATGGTGCACAAGGTCATAATCTTGCAACAACCATGGAGTCTAAGTCTACAACATCTTTATATAAGGTATATTTTGTCATCCAATGGTATTTTCAATTTAATTTTATTAATGTATGTGATGATTTGCATGCTGACATGACTTTAAATAGTTATAATCCTGCAACAACCATGGAATCTAAGTCTATAGCATCTTTATATAAGTTATGGTTTATTATCCAATGGAATTTTCAATTTAATATTATTAATGTATGTGATGATTTGCATGCTGACATGACTTTAAATAGTTATTGGGATACTATATGAAAGGTCGCACATCTAAATACATGCAAAAAAAAGAGATAATTCATATATTTCAAAGTTAAAATTGTTTTTTTAAGGTTTATGGATTTTAACTTCTTGAGTTATGCTATTAAAAGAAATTTGATGGAGTAATATTCTAATGATGTTAATTTATAAGGGTGATAACTGAAATTTGTGAAAATTCTCTCATTACAAATAGATGGAACGAAAAATAGTAATGCAAGAAATTTGATAGAGTAATATTTTGATGATGTCAATTTATGATATAATGGGATAATTTTTTGTTTAATTACTATTGTTTTTTTTCTTAATTATTCAGTGATATAAATTTATTGTTATTGTTTTATTTAAGTTTTGATAAAATGAGAAGTTATAAGTTTTATGCATTTATAATTATTCGAAATATAGTTTTATTTAGTTTTTTTTTCAATTATTTAGATAGGCTCATTTTTTAACAAAATTTAGTATTTAATATCCATATAATATTCATGTCTTATACTGATTTTATGTATCTAGTTTTTTTACTAAATTAGTATCGAAAATTCATAATATCATCTTTAATTAATTTTATATGTCAATTGTTTTCAAAATTGTTTGAATTACCTTACTTCGGTTTCTTTTGTAAACATTCATGTAACGTAATTGCTAGTTTACCTTTGTTTTATAAGGGATAGTTATGGGCTTAATGAATTCATAATTATTATTAAAACAAATTAAATCTATGGAATGTATTTGAATGAGGAAACGAAATTGTGTTTTAAACTATAACCATTTGACAGGTTTAGACTTGGGATCCAAACACAAATGATTTTCAATTCATAATATAATTCATTTACATTAAGATTATGTTTTTTGCAATATAGAGACCTCGTTAGCAGTACTTCGCATTTTTATCAATTTTTTGCTCCCTCACATCAAAATAGGTATGACATCCAATATTAATAGCAAATATACGTTGAATAATAATTTAAACAATATATTATATTTAATATATTGTAATTTCTTTTTCATTTTCATTTTTCTTAAATTATACTTAGATTACTAATTTACGCTATTCGTTCTTTATATCTTATATTGTAATTAAATAATGTTAAATTATATAAAAAAGAGCAATTGATGAATTTATACGATAATAAATTTTTCTAATTTTCTAATTAATATCTTGCAAACTCTTTTATTAATTTTTTTTTCTTGAATTATCTACGAAGTTGCCAATTTTACTTAATTCTACTTTTTGTCTAATATTATAAATATGTCAAACTAGTTTTTTTAACATTATAAGAATGCCAAACTTATATCTATATATACATTAATTCGCTACAATTTTAATTAAATGTTTAAATTGTATGTTTCTTGCAATATATATGTGAAATTATTTCAAACTTTTTCCAAAGTTTGAAATTGAATATTAAAGTTGGAGAAGTGGTTAAAATGAAATTAGATGATAATAAATTTGTAAAAAAAACAGATATTAAATTAAAATTATGATATTGTGTTTTTTTTAATATATATTAATTTAATTTTATATGAAATGTGTTTATGAGGATTAGGATGAATTGATAAGCATTTAAAAAGATAAATATCTCAAGATGTTAAAAAAAAAAAAAAAATAGAGAAAAAGTTTAGAACTTGAAAAAATTTAATCTCTTTTATTTAATAAATTAAGGATTAAACCTATTTTTTTTAGTGTAAGACCCCATAAAAAAAAACACACACACAATTTAATCTCCCTCACTTAATAAATTAGAGAATAAAATGATTATATGCTAATTCTTTACAATATTATTTATATATATGTATATATATTATAAATCAATTTCACATTTAATATATAAATGTTTATATTCTTAATTCAATTAAATTTCTGATAATACATATTGTATTATAACTATAAAATTTATTTATATTTTATAAATCATTTTTAATTTTTGAATAGGATTTGAAATAATGAGTTATTGCTATAAAAACTTTAACAATGTGATACAAACTTTAACAATGTACATATTTGATGCAACCTCTCTGGCTGCACTCGAAAATCCACCACTTGATGCATCAAATGCACAAAATAATGCTTAACCTCTGCATCAAATGTACTTACTAATCCGCATTATATATTATGCACCTGTAAGTGGCACAGAGAATAAGTAATCCCAAGACGAGTGGGGGTTTATTATGTTCTTTTCAATGAGGGTGCTACCACTCAATTGCTGGTACTCCATGCAAAGGTTCGATGCAAAACACCTACAAGCTACCACTTCGCGGCTGATTTATTGATTGAACTGATCTTACTCTTACACTTATGTTGCTCGTTGGACGGGAAAGAGTCGACAAAGGAGGAAAGGAATGAGGGCCCCATTTTCACTACAGATGAGATGAGTTACCCAACAATGGCCGTCAGGAGAAGGATCACTCACGGGTTGATAGAAGCCCTCTGTGATCTCAGTTTCGAGTCTGGACGGAGTCGTTGCTTCATTTTCCATTGAAAAAACATATTTTGATTTCACTGGGAAAGGGAGTTGTTTACTGAGGCAGAGGAATTGCCTGGACAGTCAAAATTGGTCAGAATCCGTGCAAAAATAATTTAAGAAATCTTGCAGTCGCAGTGTTTGAAACATGTTTTTGATGGTGGAAATAGATTCAGCACCATCAAAAACCTCTAGGGCACCCAAAATATTAAAGTTTGATAGCTATAATCTAGATTTACAAAAATCCCTGTCAGATTTTCTTAAAATCTTACTGGAATTTCCATGGTTTTTAGGGCAAAAAAGCAGTCTAGTTAGACTACGACCTGGGGAAGAAGTGACGAACCTTGATGCATGAGAAATATGTCAAATCTGGATAGCGATGGTCTCGTGAAGAATTTGAAATTTAAATTTTAGTTGTTTGGGGGGCTTCCATAATTCAAAATGACCATCACATCGCATTAATGGCCATTGGTATGTTAGGGCTCATTCTTATGGTCGCCGAAAGTAGCCGGAAATTTCTCACCCAGCATGCCATGCTATGACCATATATGATGTGTATGGGAGTTGTCTACGGAGGCGGAGGAATTGCCCGGACGACCAAAATTGGTCGGAATCTAGGCAAAAAAAAACTAAGAAATCTTGCAGTAGCACTATTTGAATCATGTTTTTGATGGTGGAAATGGATTCAACACCATCAAAATTTTTTAGGGCACCCAAAATATCAAAGTTTGATAACTATAACTTGGATTTACAAAAATCCTTGTCGGATTTTCTTAAAATCTTACCAGAATTTCCATGATTTTCAGTGCAAAAAAATAGTCTAGTTAGACTATGACATGTATATGTATGGGTGAAGAGTGTCTTAAAGGGTACATTAAATAACGTATAACATTCGAATTATTGTTTGCCTAGATAGATAGTTCGTCAAGGTACTTGACTGAGCGAAATAAGATGTAAAAATCTAGGTACCATAATAGAGACAATTCATGCGGTGCCACATGGTCAAAAGAGATTTGTTAGAACGACGAAAATAGATAAATGTGATTGGTCTGATGAACCGTGTTTGCTAATCTCAATTTAACAAAGAAAACACCTTTGGTGTAAAAATGTACAATCATGTTGAACAACAATTTAACGCATAAGTGATGATGATCTAACTATGAAATCATGAAGAGATTTGGGGAAAAAATCAATGCAAGTAATGCCGATAAAATGTTGGAAGACCTTATTCCTAAAGGATTTGTACAAACTCAAACTAGTTGAGCCCATATTGGTTTTTGAAAGGCACTAATCCAATCAAGTGGTGTGAGGCAGCCACCACACTTAACCATTTTTGGCTTCTTATGTATATTATGAGAGAATTTTTGTGTATAATTTGAAAGTAATGAAATAATAAAGAGCCAAGCATAAGGTGATGATAAAGCTTCCCTTTGAAAAAATTATTTTCATAGTACTCTAAAATTATAAAATAAATATTAAATTTACTAATTATTAATTTACCTTTCGGAAAAAGTGAAATGCAGAATTATTTTCATAGGACTATAAAATTATAAAATAAATTTTAAATTTACTAATTATTAATTTACCTTTGGGAAAAAGTGAAATGCAAAAAAAATCAAATACATTTGTCAAATCATCAAACAAAACCCTAACTCAAATAAAATCCTAAATCCTCAGAACACCCTGTTCAGTTCTGGTCTTCCAAAACATTTTGCCCTTCTACCAGACGTCCAGTCCGGCGGGCTCCTCCAGGTAGTTATTTCTCTGTTTGTGCTTTTAGTTTCAGCGAGGGTACGCATAAATCTGCGATTTCACTGTTGCAAAGATAATGCCTATTCAGCGAATATGGAAACGTCTGATAATGAACAAAGTACCACTAGTATCGACCCCAATTTTTCTGTTTCGTCCTCTTGCAATTAATGCAAATCCTCACATAAAAATCGCCGAATTCTGCACGGAACAGTAACCCCATCCCCAACTCCACCAGATGGGGGCATTGTAACAGATTTTTTCATCAACAAATGCGGTATGACAGAGAAAGATGTTTCAAAAGTCCTTAAACTTCGCAACGGCTTGCTGCATAAACCAAGCCAGGATTTGGAGGAAGGGTTGGTGTTGTTAAGTGAATGTGGTTTGACCACCCCTGCTCAGATTCGAAAGGCGGTCCTCTGCAACCCTGGGATTTTCTTATATAAATCCGAAAGAGACTTGAAGTCTAGGCTCAGCTTCCTAAGGCGTATCATGAACAAAGAGGATATCTGCAAGCTTCTTTATAGCCATTCAAATATTCTCGATCTGAGTGAGGATAAGCTTAAATCCGCGTTTTCGTTGTTTCAAATATTATTGGGTATTGAGGGCAATGCGTTATCGAAGTTAGTGGCAAGGCAACCCCGTCTCCTCACGTATACGGAGGAAAAAGTTATGGAGTCATTTAAAGTGGTGGAGGGTCTGGGGTTTGAGAGAGGATCCAAGATATTTAGGCAAGCATTGCGTGGGTTACTAGGAATGGGAAAAGAAAAGATAGATCGAAAACTGCAGTGTTGGAGCAGTTTGGGTTTCTCCGAAAAACAAATTTACGGGTTATCCTGTCGGGCGCCGTGGATTCTGGAACTCTCAGAGGAAAAACTGAAACGAAATGTCCATTTTGTGGTCAAATCACTGGGGCTTCCATTGGATGATTTTGTTAGATGTTCCAATCTGTTGACATGTAACTTGGAGAGGGGGATAATCCCTCGGTATAGAGTAATGGAGGCCTTGAAGTCCATGCAACTGTTGAAGACACAGAGGATTTCCCCAGATATTGTTAAATGCACAGAGAAACAGTTCTTGGAAAAGTATGTTAATGGGAATCCCGAATTCTCCTCTGTCCTGCGGGATATTTACTATGGAGAGAAAGCTGTGAAAGCTGATTGTTGACAAGAAGACTTGCAGTGATTGTTTTTCAGTCAAAAGGAGTCAAAAGGATTCAACGAAAGTTGTGAGCAACTTCAACCAGTATGACATTTCATTCACTGCCTATTTTCAAAAGTTCTTTTATGCCGGTTCATGGATTCCTTGGCATAACAGTTCTGAGAAGCAGATTTTCAAAGAGAAGCGATTCAACAAAATTTCTTTTAACTGAAGGTGCAACTCACCCTCCTTCGTTCCTCCATTGCTTTTTAATGCATAATTCAACTCTTTTCATTACCATGAGAAGGGAAAATAACCAATTTTGATTTGTAATTAACACACCACAGACATGATTATGTTGCCAACTTCAACTTGTACTGGACAGAATTCTGAGTGCTTACCAACACATGCATTCTCGATGAAAAACAGTATTTTTGTTTGAACTTCTTGGCAATTTCTGTTATTTTTCTATATGTTGTTATGGTAAAATATAAGTCGTTATCGATTGGTTCACTCGAACCCTAGTCAAGTATTCAAATGGCATAATCATTTTAAGATTTTGTGACTTTGGGCCTAACTTAGTGCCTTGCAAGCCTACAAGTTCTCTTGAAGGAACCATTGTATTTACAGTTGGATGACCTATTGTATTTGAAACATTGTATTTAGAGGTGGATGCCCTATTGTATTTAGAAATGGATGACTTATTTTGTATTTAAATAATAGTTAAGAGATTGTTGTCAAACATTGTTTGGATAGGCTCTGGATTGTAACCTACAGTATAATGCTATTCTCATTTGAGTTTTAGCTACAACATTTTTATTATGTTGTGTATTGTTTGTGACAATGTTTTTATTAAAATCTGGTTAGAAAATCAGTTTATCAGAAATGAGGAGCTCAGTGAAATATTGACGTGTAGATATTTTTAGATAAACAAAATCTAAATAATAACATTTAAAAATGAAACATTAAATTGTAAGCAAGATTGACAATCACTAGTGAGACTTGAAGATGGTAGTAAGAGTCATGATTCTTTAGTGTCTTACTCTCTAGAATGGAGAGCATTGCTATTGGGTAAGCATTTGTTCAATAGTAGATCCATGGTTTTGAGATATAATTGGATTATCAACAACATTATTGTGTGTTTTATATTTTTAGTTAACAAAATTGTTGAATCATTTGATAATCTTGTATTGACTTTTTTGCCTTATTCTTAGTCAAGGTAACTTGATTTTATGTCTAACTATTTATTTATTCTTTTTACCATATAGACTTAATCTAGTGTTGAATGGAAAAATGATTTTCCCAGATGCTCTCACAAAGATTTTGCAACATTGAATGACTTTAGGTATTATGTTTGACTATCTATAAATTATTTGTAGATGAGTCAAACTTTCAAGTGACAGGTCAACACATAAGTTACTAACTAATAAGTCCAACTCATGGGCTCGTTGATGCTAGATATAAATGGCAAAAGCAAAAGAAAAAAAAAAGAAAGAACAACTTTAATTTTCAGCCCATGAGTTGAATGGAAAAATGATTTTCCCACTAGTGGGATGCTCTCACAAAGATTTTGCAACACTGAATGACTTTAGGTATTATGTTTGACTATCTATAAATTATTTGTAGATGAGTCAAACTTTCAAGTGACAAGTCAACACATAAGTTACTAATTAATAAGTCCAACTCATGGGCTCGTTGATGCTAGGTATAATTGGCAAAAGCAAAAGAAAAAAAAAGAAAGAACAACTTTAATTTTCAGCCCATGAGTTGAATGGAAAAAGGATTTTCCCACTAGTGGGATGCTCTCACAAATATTTTGCAACACTGAATGACTTTAGGTATTATGTATTTGTAGATGAGTCAAACTTTCAAGTGACAAGTCAACACATAAGTTACTAACTAATAAGTCCAACTCATGGGCTCGTTGATGCTAGATATAAATGGCAAAAGCAAAAGAAAAAAAAGAAAGAACAAATTTAATTTTCAGTCAACCATGTTTCTATTGAACTCTTAATTCAAACTTTGACTTTATAAAAAGCAAATAAAGATTGCTCAATTTGACTTCACAAAAAGTAAATAAGGATTGTTCCAACTTTGAATTTGTCTACATTTAAATATAAATCTTTGTTAGATGTTAAACCTTTGTAAATAGTTTATTGAATAATTGTAGCATCATCCAACATGACGGGGATGTGCATGCATATTCAGACATAAAATGCCTAATATTGATTGTATATTAAAAAAAAAAAAATGCAATTAATATATATATATATATATATTTTTTGTCTGAATACGCTTAATCTATTAATATAAAAAAAAGTTACAGTTTCATGGAGGCCAAAGCCTCAGAGTTTCTGGCTCGCAAGATGAGCATTCTGGTGCAACCAATTCTGAAGTTCCAAATATCAACATACCATGCCAGGAGGCAATTACAACAATGGAGCATGGACTGACATCTAAGCACAAAAACACGGTTCACACAACAAATCAAACCACTACAGTAAGCTACAGATCTGTAGACATGAACGAAATTATACATGACATACTGCCGCCCTTTTAGGTGAAACCGGCTTTCAAAAAAACAGTGGAAGTAGAACCAGCTAAACTGAAACAGCGTATAATTGCCAGTACTGAACCTGGCACCGCAAACAACCAAAAACAAACTAGTGCGAAGAGAGACCATTAATCACCTTGAGTGGAAGGAGGAGACTCGACCACGCGGCACGCATAAGCATCGGGAGCATCCTCATCCTGCACAGCAGCAATAACTTCTGGATTCTCCTGTATGAGAGTGTTCTCCTGCTTCTCGTCAGACGGGGCCAGAGTACCACCAATCTTGAAGCCATCCTCCGCAGAAATCGAATTGGGAATCAACGAGGAGCAGACCTCATCCGGCTTCCTCTTATGGCCAGCAGTTGAAGGAGAATAGGGCCTATCAGTAGCCAAATGCCCCGGAGGAGAGTCATAAAGCTCGACATTCACATCTGGAGGCGCTTCTTTGAAGTCCATCGTGAGAGTGGCTATGACCGTTGGCATGTTGAGCAAACAGGGGAAGTGGAATTGCGCCCTGTGCTGCTGACTCGGGAGGAGATTGGAAAGTCTACGAGTGGGCAAAGCAGTCCAACGGCCAACCGAAGCGCCCCTACCGCTACAGGTCTCAGGATACCGCCCCCTGATAGAATCAGACTGCAGAGAAGAGGAGTTGGGCGAAGAGGGAGGAGGGTGCCGAGAGAGACCACCACGGCTCAAGTTGCGCCTGCTCCTCATTCTATGGCGCAAACGAGGCATGATAGTCAGGAGCTGAGAGTTGAACTCGTAGGTGCTGGGAATAGCAGAGTGAGTCAGGTCAGGCGCGCCTAAACTGAAGACCCAATGCGGATGAGTATGAATTTCTTCAGCGCTAAAGCCCAAACTCTGTGAGCAAAGGGAGGTTTGCGAAATATGCAGTCCAGGAGCGAGATTGATGCAGCAAGAGAGCGAGCACCTTCGACCAGTAATAGTCCTAATGCTAGTCTCAGAATCCGCCAAGGAGCAGCAGGAACGAAAGGGCAATGGAGCTGAAGTGAAGTGTTCCGGAGAAGCCATAGCGCCGTTAATCGAGCTGGTGTATGGGAAATTGTGCAGTGTAAATGCCCAGGACAGAGGATCGTTAATGCGATTAATTGCATACAGGACGCAAAGGAGGGTGGCGGTGGTAGAACCCCACGCGCCAACCCCACGCCAATGCCACCTATTCAACTTGCCGACCACCCGCATCCGGGAAATGCAATTAATATTATATATGTTAAAAAAATAAATTATTTGGAAGGTTGCCTTATTGTCCTTCGTTTGGATTGAAGGCGGCCTCTCTTGGAAGGTGGAGATGGGGAAAATTGAGGATAGGTGTGGGCCCTTGGGTGGGATGCAAAGCAAACAACTGTCTCCCATTAGATTTGGTGAATCTTCTCAACATAAATGGTAGGTATACTCTAAACCAGGTGGTGTATAATACATGAACAATAATATGGGCCCAAGGATGGTCATATGTGGATTAGTTGAATATTCCAACCGAGTTAGAGGGGGATTAGGACAACTATATATCAACCCTTCATCTCTCCCATGTTCGACTCGGGGACATATAAGACTCTTTGAGTTGGGTTTTCTCTCCTTTTGGGGATTACACACCCAAATTGGGTTATAACCACTTAATTAGTGTTAGCAGACTACAGACTAGGGATACAGTGTGGTGGTGGAAAAAATTATGGAAATTAAAGTGCCCTACAAAAGTTTTGTCGTTTAAAACAAAGCCCAAACTTGGGACAATCCATAAGCGTCATAAGGAAGGGCCTTGTTCGTGCCTTCTATGCAAAAATGCAAAGGAAATTGTTGGCCACTTATTCTTGTTATGCACTTTCACAAAGGAAGTCTACGCAGATTGCCAGAGGAGCTTGTCCTTGGGCATTGAGTGGCAAGGGGATACTATATTGAAAGCATGGAGCAGCTAGTGGCATGAGCCAGTTTCAAAACGTTACAAAAATCTCTACCCTTTAATTTGATGGGGGTTTTGTATTGTCAGGAATAGGACCATTTTTCATGACAAAATATCCTCTACATGCATAGTTGCAACTCAAACAATTGCAATTATCTCCCTTCTTGATAAGGATTCTTCTGCTCCTCACCTTTTAATAATGCCTAAACAGATAGACTCCACTATTTTGTGGGCTTACTTGGATGTGGCATATATTGCTGGTGATAGTGGTGAGGGGGGGGAGGGGGGGTGGGGGTTGTACTCTTCCTTAACGAACAAAATTTCGTTAAAATTCAGATGGGCATGGGTAAAGTCGCCAATAATTACATAGAACTATTTGCACTCAAACTCCTCCTATTCGCACTTGAGAAAGAATGTCGGTTCCTTCTTTGGAGATTCTATGCTTGTTATTAACTGGTTCAAGGAGACCCAAAGATGCCACTATCAATGTCTAGTGCCAATAATTACATATAACTATTTGCACTCAAACTCCTTCTTCTATTCGCACATGAGAAAGAATGTTGGTTCCTTCTTTGGAGATTCTGTGCTTGTTATTAACTGGTTCAAGGAGACACAAAGATGCCACTATCAATGTCTGGTGCCTATATTAGAAGAATTTCTTCATATTAAGAGGTCTTCTGATTATACATCTTGTTATCACATTTACAGTGAATGCATCATAGTTGTAGACACACTAGCTAAGGAAGGCGCTACATAGGTTTTGAGGGACTTGGAAGATTCATGAACAATTAGGTGCATGAATATTTTCATAGGCCCTTCATAGAAGGGACCCATCACATACATCAACAAGACTAATCTAGAGGTTTTTTTCCATTTTTTATCCTTTGAGGACACCCTCAGATGTTTTGTGAACTTTTTATGTGCACAATTTTATGTTGCTATACTTTTTATGTAATTTTGAATACTATTTGTGAGTTATTTATTAAAGGAAATAATGGCATGGAATGGTATTTTCTGTTACAGCTGGAAGATTATATACCATAATGCATCAATAGAATGTAATGGATTCATTATGTTAATGAAGAAATTATGGTTATATATATATATATATATATATATATATATTTATTTATTTATTTATTTATTTATTTATTTATTTAAATCTTGAGGGATATAGATATTCTAGATACTCATTCACTCAATAAATTCTTGAATAGCTTATCAAGATGCGATGGAATAACTTTAATGACAACCATCTTTAAAAAATGTAATTACCATTTTGTAAACAATTGGCAAGATCAAAGCATTGATAGCCTTTGTGAATAAAGAGGATGGAAAAAATGTGAGCACTAATGCATCCAAGAAGATTTTTCAAGATCCTATTGTAGTTTAAATGAGCATCATTTAGTAAGATCTGAGTAACAACCATATCAACATCATTCTATACATTCTAATTAGTTCCTCAAACAAGAATACAAATATCATCTCATTAACAGAGAGCAACACATGTGTCACATGCATATGCACTCACCCACATATATTATAAGTAGTCTACTTATTATCCAAAACAATGCCTAAAACTCATTAGTTTCCAAGGCACATATAATATAAGTCATGAAGACAACCAGGAATATATATCCAAATTATATAGAAAATAAAGCCAAACAAATTGGAGCATCACATAGTTTGGGTTTATATCATAAGGAATTGACTATTTGGCCAAATGACAAAGTTAATAGTTTAGTTTCTTCCAAAATTCATGCATATCTACACAATTATAAGCATAGTATCATATTAGCTCCGATTAGACACATCCTAGGCGGTAGCGAATTAATGTAGTAAGAATGCATTATTTCAGATAATCCACGCCAAATGATTGCTTCAAATATCATCAGTGAATATGTCTCAAATGGTTGCCATGTTGTATGAGGGAAGTCTTGACTAAAATTTGAATTACTTTAAGCTAATATTTGGTTTCATCCCAAATCTATATAATTTTTTGTAATTCACTATTCATTTATGGTAATGTCATTTAGTGATGTCACACATAATCATCATAGTTATAAACAATTTTTTTCCTAGATGTATGCTCACCATCACCTTATCATATGCAATGATTTCTAGCTCATCATCTCTAATATATGGTCATTACAACAATCCTCATTTCATTTATTTGGCAATCACAAAGCTTACAAAGCTTCAAAAAGTCATATGTCAATTCGATATGTAATATTAATTGTTATACATATGATCATATGAATAATAATTATTTAGCACAAATAAATGGGTTCAATGATGACAAATTGTTTAATTAAACTAGTGACAACTATGATTCAACCAACTCATAGAACATTGAAAGAAAAAGACAATTTCCAACAACAATTGAGTAAAATAAGATTTTCACTACTTATTGTTTAGCAACTATCCTCACCAGGGCATTATTTCTATTTCATAAGAGATTCAATGCCAACAAGTTCAACAAGATTTCCAATCTTACAACATTCTCACACATAAAGCTTGCAACATTGTTTAGAAACTTACTAATGGGTGCATATAAGAATCAATATATATCCCAACAAGGTTAACTAAAGGTAATAATCCATATAACTATGATATTTTCTAACATGGTCGACTTCTTGTCAGACATGGTTGATTTAAAATCCAATCTCTTAATGAAGATGGAGGTATTAAAACATTGTGAAAGTTTCCTTACTTCACAAGTGAGATCATCCTATTACACATTGCAAGAACAATTTGGAATCCTTAAGATATCTATCAATAACGTAAACAAGATTTTGAACAACAATGCACATATGAACAAAATATTGAAGTCACTGACTAAAAATTTCATTCCCAATACCATCACTATATATCACAACCATAAATTGCATGCCTACATAACTTGACCACAAGTTCACAACCATGACTTAAAAAACAATCTCAATTCTTTACTTTGTTGATAGTACTTTCCCATCCCTTTTTTTTAAATATCGTTATATACCATATGAAGAATATACATGTTTCGGTCCTTGAGGAGCTACTTAGACAACAAGACTCAAAGCCATTATAAAAAATAATCTTTATGAGTTCAACATGTCACATGCAAGATTTAAACTCTAGTGGGGAGGATAACAACATTTCTACTAATCACCCAAGCTAAACCTAATTGACCACATGTAACTATCTTTATATAAAAGAGAATAACCAATTCAACCATAACCATACTTAACAACATGCAAAAGTGATCCGGATTTATGCAGGAACACAATAAAATACAGAAATAAACATAAACGTAGAGATGCAACAGAAATAAAACTTCATTTCATTAATATCAAATGACTGAAATATGCTTAAAGACAGAATGAATATACACTAGTTAGGGCAATGGTAGCTTATCTATGAGAAGAGATGTGGCGGCTATATGCCTCTAAACTATGTTACAATGAGGCTCAAGGGCCTTTTTATTATTGAACAATAAGAGAAAACCCTAACCCGGGAAGATGTAACACCAAGATTTTATGGGCCCCGTTGGGGTAATTAGTTGGGCAGCCAACTCCTCGGGGTCGTAACTTGGTCATATTATCTTTGTTTGGCATGTATGATGCCTCATTGGAAAGATATTTATGAGCACTACAACTACTGACGTGATTCATTTGAAATTGTAGGAAGAATCATGCCAAAAAACGTTGTTTGGGGCCTCAAAACAACTCCAGAAGTCTAGGACCCGAAAAAATGCTAAAAATAGTAAAAAAGAAAATTGATGAAACTAACTAGGTGGAATAGGTGGGTGGCCACCAATATCCACCTGGATCATTCCTCCCCCCTTAGGAAGCAATGGTCCCCATTGTGTGCAAAGCCTCCATGAGGTGGGGACATTTCTGTTGAACCTGGTCCCTTGTGAACCACTTTCCCTGGTGAAGGAGTTGGCCTGCTTTGACAACTTGGTATAGTTGGATCCTCTACTCACAGGTGTTCTTGATCTGTGTGTCCATGATCCGATCAATTGTGATTTGTTCCAAGAAATCTAGGTTTAACTCTGTAGGTATGAGTTGTTTTGCCATGTTGGATGTGTCCAGTAAAGGTGGAAAGTATGGTCAAAGGCAGTCCACATTGAACACTGGGTGCAGGCCAAGGAATGGGGGAATGATGAGCTCGAAGGCAGTCTGCATTGAACACCGGGTGCAGGCCAAGGAATGGCGGAATGATGAGCTCGAAGGCATTGTCCCCTACCACCTTGGTGATATTGTATGGCCCATATCGGAGCAGGAAAAGGTTGCGATGGGGCCGAACAAGGTGCTCCTTTTGTAAATGTAGCCAAACTGTGTCGTCCACCTGGAACTTGTATGGCGCTTGATGTTGATCATGGCACTGATTGTACTTGGAATTGGATTTCTCCAAGATGTCATGGACCTGCTGGCGGACATGTTGGATGTGTTCAATACATTTGGTTGCTTTATAAGCCTCAGGAAATACACGTGTGGATTTTGTCTATGTGATCACATGAGGTATGGAAACATCAAGCAGCAGCGCACCTAGGATCAAATCAATGGAGTGCTTAACTTGATAGTGTAGAGGAACCTCTATGGGTGAGGAGAAAATGTCCTTGTATTCCTCCATGAGTTTTTCCATCTGTAGTTGTCGTGTAGGGGAGCCATGTTTGGAGGTTGTGGCCACAATCTTCTTCTTGTCCTACAGGCGAATTGTAATGAAAACAAATTTCCCAGTTTGTGAAATAATCTTACTGCATTTCTTTGCAGTAATCAAAGAGATGGCAGGAGGCGGCACTACATCCGGTATCATGTACAACTTATTTCCCAAAGTAATAATAACATTATGAGGCTTAAACTCATACACAACATGTGGCTTCCACAAGTATGGTTGGCCCAATAATACATCAGACACGTCAAGAGGAGCAACATCACATAGTACCTCATCCATGAACGGCTTGATGTTGTACATAAGGCGACATTGCTAGCTGACGCGAATATCTCTTCCTTGGTGAAGCCACCTGATGGTATACGACTACGGGTGTGTTGTTGTCGATACGCTGAGCCGCTTCACGACCTCTGCGGAAATGAGGTTCTTTTTGCTTCCGCTATCGACAAGGAATTGCAGTGGAGAACCCTTCACCCACATCTGTGAATAGAAGAGACACTCCCCGTCCTCTGGATCCTCGGGATCCACCTTCTGGAGATTGGTGGTGGTAACGATGGCACTAGGTTCCACGTCAATGATATGCTTCCCTTTGTCATTCCCCTTGTCCGGTTCTGACTCATAATTAGAACATGCATCTGGTTCATATGTCTTCAGTTCGGCCACCAGTGACTGTTTGGCCTGAAACTCGCTTGTGTTTTGAGTGGAGCTATTATGAAATTCACACCACTTCCTCATGTCCTTCTTTGGATTTGTCATGTTGTTCTGAGTCTTCCCACTTTGGCTTTGCCCCTTGTTCTGTGGTTCGGGGGTGCCTTTCCCTGGCTTCAGATTCGTAGATCCAAAGTCTCACTTCTTCTGCTTAAATTTATGCTCGATCTTGGCGGCATATCGATATGTCGCGCCAAGCAAGGTAATGTTGAGGAACTCCATTTCCTCCAAAATACCACTGACCAAGCAAGCAAACCGCTCTGATACCACTGATTTGGATTTATGCAAGAACACAATAAAACACAGAAATAAACATAAACGCAGAGATGCAGCAAAAATAAAACTTCATTTCATTAATATCAAATGACTGAAATATGCTTACAGACATAATGGACATAAACTAGCTAGGATGACGGTAGCTTATCTCTGAGAAGAGATGTGGCGGTTGCATGCCTCTGAAATGTGTTACAATGAGGCTCAAGGGCATTTTTATTATTGAAAAATAAGAGAAAACTCTGAACAACCAAAACCCTAACCCGAGGAGATGTAACACCAAGAGTTTATGGGTTCCGTTGGGGTTAGTTAGGCAGCCAACTTCCCGGGATTGTAACTTGGTCATATTATCTATGTTTGGCATGTATGATACCTCGTTGGAAAGATCTCTCTAAGCACTACAGCCATTTTGCTGATTTCTATGAAATCGCTAGAGGAATCATGGCAAAAAAAAAAAATTGGTTGGGGCCTCAAAACGACTTTAAAAGTTCAGGACCCAAAAAACTGCTAAAAATAGTAAATAAGAAAATTGATGAAACTGACTAGGTGGAATAGGAAGGAGGCCCCCAATATCCACCTGGATAAAAAATAATGCAACAATTGTGATATTCATACTATTTATTAACTCATTTTCCTTAAGAGTTCACACTCTTCCCATTTGATTCATGAATCTACATTACTGCACCTATCCTTTAAGCTTAAAGCAAGAAGCAGTAAACCCCATAAATCTAAGAGTTTTTAGTCTCATTAAAAAATATGGGAATTCAATATCAAGATCATTTAATGAGACATGGAGGCTTTTCTTCAACATTCAAACTACATAAACCATCAATATAAGCGGGAAGGAAAGGAAGAAGGTTCTAGTCGCTCCCATAAAGTTGACCATTGGGGAGTCACTATCAACTCCCTTGTATAGTCTACTTTTTCTTTTCATTTTATTTTATTTGATGTTAATTCCATGAAATGTTATGTAATTTCATTTAGTGAGTTGTGATTGGAGAAGCAAAACTCTATATAATCGCAACATTACAAAAAAATCTAAGCAAAGTTCACTCTCTATGCCACATTTGCTTCATAATTGTGATTGAGAATGTCCTTGTTTGTCTAGTTGCTTACATAGAGTTGTGACTTTAGAAATATAAATGGCTCTAGAGTTAACTGCAAAAATGTTGGTCAATGTCGTTGAGGGTAGGGCGGTGGTGGTGAGTGGTGTGCGTGATAGTTGATAAATGTTAGGATGGAATATAGATTGGAGGAATGCATATATTGTTGTTCATGATGTTGTTATCCATGTAACTATGTTCTCCTTGGAGATGAACACACAAATATGTTTACTAAATGTGTATGGTCCAAGTACATACAAAAAAGAGTGTTGGCAAGGTCTCTTATCTTATATGTGTCAATTGAACTCTCAAAACCCTCATAATGGAATGGAACCTAAACTTGGTCATACACTCTTATGACATGAGGGAATCATATAGAGGGAGGGAAATGATGAAGGATTTTTTCAATAATTTTGAAATGCTTATGATGCACATTGGATTGAAGTTACCTTTTTTCACTTGGGTAGAGGAATGTTTTTCCATGATGTGCTTCTCAATTTTGATAAATGAGGGAGCTCCCCTTTCTTAAAACCCACTAGTGATGATAAATGAACTTGTTACTTTTCTTAGATGAAAGTCGACTTTTATTCTTTGCTAAAATGGATGGTAGAGTAAAGGGAATAAGAATGGATGGAATTTGCTTCATCACCCATCTCCTTTTTGTAGATATACTCAAAGAGAATCTCTATAATGTTCTTAGCTCTAATGTAATACTATGTCAAGTGAATTTTCAACCTTGTAAAAAGCCTCCACGAGTTGAATTTCTTGTACCTCCTCATCATAACATGATCATAGATGTCCTTGAGGAACATGGATAGCTTATAAGGATTTAGGGTTGCATTCTCCATAAAATTTATCTCCTTTGTCCTCCAGAGAAGCAAGTGTAGTTCATCATGGCTTACCATATCATCAATTATTCCAAGCTCTAGATATGGGAGTTCTAATTACAAATAACATCCCTTCTTGTCCCATTTTCTTGAACTTTTAAAGAATTACTAGTGTTACAATTACATAAATGAAAATTATTATTACATTTATCTAACTAATTGAATTTGTGAAATGTTTTCCTTTGATCTCCTAGACGACCATTTTTATGTTGTGGTGGATTACTTATGTGAGAAGACATGGGACCACTCCACAACACAAGTATGGTTACTGTGAACAATGCATGGAGAAGGTTTAATGGCCTTTTGAATCAGGATATTTACCTTTCCTCTACTTCAAGGTGGGGATGTTCATGTTCAATCCAAACAGGTTGACCTATGACAAGCTCCTTCAAATCTGGAGATTCACCCCTCCCATGTCCTTTGTAGAGTAGGATTGACTGAGCACGTTCTTCATCAAGGTGTACAATCCCATTCCCTTGGCCTATAATCTTACATTAGCCATTATTTGGTGCCACATGGAGAAAGTGGATTTTGAATTGAAATTTCTCCTTACTACATTGTTGTAAGTATTTTCATATTTCCCCAAATTGGATTAAATATGTCTTATATCTCTTGAAAATAATAAACCATATGTCAAATATAATGGTGGTGGTGAAGGGATCAAGGCCATGGAGGTACATAAGCAAGGAGAAGAATATGGATAGGGGGATACAAAGATGTTGGTAAAGAGGTGGTGGATATCTCTAACAACATATCCTTAGGCTTCAAATCGTATTTAATTTAATACTTGATTTGGAGACCCACTCTTGGTTGTGGCAAATCACTAAAAAATTCTTTCTTGCATTTGTGATGCTTTGACAAACCTTTTGGTGCACCTTTCTCTTGTTGCTTAGGTACTAAATATCCATTTTTAAATGGCAAAGTTTGGATTGTTATGTATTGTGATTCATGTGTTTGGAGTAGTAACATGACATTCTTAATGAAATAGAAATACATGAAAAAGTTTACAATGTGGTTTACTAGAAATATGCTTTACCATTTGTAATGTTATTATTGGACATACCATTAAATATTATTGGTACCTTGAGGTATTTAATTTAAATGCATTCATTTTAATGTAGGTGTTTATGTGGTCTCCTTTAAACTACATGTTTAAGATAAATTATCGAGAAATGTTTTTCTAAGATGCAATAGCTAAAAAGAATTATCACAAAACTAATACATTTATTTGATTGGGAAAAAGAGACATTTCTAATCAGTAATTTGTTACTTGAATGAAAACATATTTAAACAAATTACACACAATTCTAATTGTAAATACCTACCCAAATATGAAACATCACACACAAAAAAAGAGATACATCCCAATTAATAGAAATCCATTAAGATTTCAAAATGATGAAAATTTTAAATATAATGAATAATGAATAATAACAATAGTTCATTGAGATTTAACAATTATTTACTTTTATATAAAATAATAATGAATATAAATAATAATATATTAGCATAAAAAGTTATTAAACTATTAAAGCATTGGTATTAAATAACTATTTTAAAATTTACTACCATTAGATTAGCCCTCTTGTTATATAAAGTGATTTTAGTTAAAATCAAGACAAAAGTATTTTGTTATTCAAAAATGAATTGTACTAAAGCAAGCATTAGATAACATTCTTCCAATTTTATAGATATTCACAAAAGCTAAATATAGATTGGGACATACATCTACAATCTTAAGATTCTTAACTAAATAAGAGTTCCATGTTGACCTACAAGTGGCCAATTTGACATAATTGCCCAAGATACATATGGCTTGATAATACATACCGTGGAAATTTATTAATATTGATGTATTACCAGATCCTCCTGATCTAACAATATTTATCTTCTTGCTAAATACATAATCCTTCCACTGTTAAACTTGCGGAAATTTAAAACTCAATTGCAAACACATGTGAACAAATTGAATCGCACATAACACAGTTGTTTAACGGGACAACTTAAAGCTAAAACCCCAACTATCATATATTATGTATATCAATGGAATCATGTAATAATCTCATACAAAGCTTAGTACATCAAGCTCTCAGTACAATATAGAATCATTACACACTGTCATGCATAAATTTGCATATCTATGCACCAATTTCATTCCTCCTGACAGCCTGCCTCCACTACGTAATCCCTACTGAAGAAGACAACTGAATGAATTCGAATTGGCCTTGCCTTGACTGCGAAATCCTCATTGGCAACTCCAATGTGTGTTGGATGCATTGAATACATCATTATAGTCACAACGAATAGTCCATCTCACCCTTTCACCTATCTCTCCATTACGTCTCCACTGGAACTGACATGCACTATAGTTAACTATTGTATTTGTTTAGTTGTTAGTGAGTTATTGGTTTTGAATTAATTAACTAATTAATTCACTTAACTCTCACTAGTGTATCTTTCAGTTAGACTAGATACAACTAGCTCAACTGAGTTTAACTCCATTAACTGAGTTAAACTGAATAACAACTCCCGTAACTACTCTTCCAACTCTGTCATAACTTTGCCACTTCAGTTCTAACTGAGTCCTCCATGCAAGAGCCACCAATAACCCTAGAAATTGCATAATTACTTCAGCCCACTGATTTTCCAAATCTGTTCACTGAAATAAAGTGCTCCAAGAGAATACGTTGATGTTTATTGTCAGATTATTATTAAAGGCTAATAATAATCGATATGCACCTATTTTTAGATTGATGATCTATAAATAGACTTCGCCCAATATTCTAAAAATAGAATTTCATCTATTTTTCACATTTTACCAACCATCTACAAATAGCATCCTGCAACTTATAGAAGATGCTCACCATGTCTAAAAATAGACATACACCTAAAAATATCCTGCGAGCCCCACTTAGTGAAGGTGCTTAATTTTCACTAAGCTGAACATCTTGTTGAATCTCAACACTCCCTCTCAACAAGATAGGGATTATCCTTCACCCCGATCCTGCCTCTATGGTATTCGAATTTTCTCCTGCCGAGTGCCTTCGTTAGAATATCTGCATCCTGATCTTCCGTAGGAATGTACTAAAGCAACATGATCTTTCGCTAGACACAATCTCTGATATGATGATACCATATAACAATATGTTTAGATCTATCATGAAACGCAGGATTAATCAAGAGTTTAATGCAACTCTGATCATCACAATGTATCACTGTAGGATCTAAATGTGAACCGAACAAACTGACCAGGATCTTCCTCATCCAGATAGCCTCACATGCAGCTTGACTTGCTGCCATGTATTATGCTTCCGCTGAACTGAGTGCCATAGATATTTGTTTCCTGCTATAATAAGAAACTGTTGTACATACGATATTGAAAACCCCTCTTAATGTGCTCTTTTTTTCCGTTGGGCTGCCTGCCCAATCTGCATCGGTGAAGCCATACTCAGATGTGCCCCTGAGATACCTCAGGACATGTTTTCCTGCCTTCCAAAAGAGTTTGGTAGGCTTAACCATCGCTTGAGAAAGCTAGTTCACCGCATAGCATATGTCCGGTCTTGTATTAACTAAATACATGAGCGAACCCACCAACTTTCGATAAACAGTGGCATCCACTACCTCTATCGATGTAGCATCCTCTTTCCTCCAATTTCCTGGAAGAGGAGTATCCATGGGCTTGCAACCCTCCATGTGAAACTTACCAAGTATCGCCCGAGCATACTTTCCTTGAGACACAAACAGTTCACCTTCTCGCTACCATATTTCTAATCCAAGGAAATAATGAAGGAGGCCCAAATCCTTCATCTCAAACTCCTTTGCAAGATCTGCCTTGCATGAGTGTATCAACTGCTCATCACACGTTAGTATTAAATCATCAACATAAAGAACAATGATTAAAAGCTTACCCTCCACCACAATTTGGTACAGGTTGCATCCGCCTCACTCTTGGTGAAGCCAAGTCCGATGAAATAAATGTCGATCCGTGTGTACCAAGCACGTGGTGCTTGCTTCAGCCCATACATCGCTCTTTTGAGTCTGCACACATGCTACTCGCTGTTGAAGATCTCAAATCCTTCAGGCTACTCAACGTACACCTCTTCCTCAATGATCCCATTAAGGAACACAATCTTCACATCCATCTGATGAATGTGCCAACCCATCTGCGCTGAGAGAGCAAGGATGGTCCTTATGGAAGAATATCGTGTGACAGGTGCAAAGGTTTCTTCATAATCAATCCCCTCGATCTGTGAGAAGCCCCGAGCAACAAATCTTGCTTTATACTTCTTGACGCTCCCATCAACAACTTGCTTTACCTTGTAGATCCATCTTGATCCTACAATTGATTTACCCACCAGCCTTGGAACAATCTCCCAAGCACTATTTCTGACAATGGAGTCATAATCCTCCACTATGGCATCTACCCATATGGGCTCCTGCACTGCTTATTCAAAAGAAGATGGCTTTGTCATGATACACTTGCTCATGACAACCATGTATCCAGTAAATCGGTCAGGTGACTGTCTCTGTCCGTGCTATGATGTAGGGACCCCTACATTCTGTGCCACATCAAGCTTTAGTCTCTCAGCTTTTGTGGTACGCTTTCTGCATGTTTTGATGTTTGGTTCTGCATGAGTGGAATCCTCCACTCCATGATCCTCCTCCTGTGGCTGATCCACATCTAGAGGCTCATCTTTGGGAACAAGAAGTTCCTCCTCTGCAAGTAAGTGTAGCTCCCTCTCAATTGACAACTTCATGGCTCTCACCTCATTGAATTTTATATCCCATCGCACCACAATCATTTGATTGTTTGGAAAATACACATGATAATTATGGGGTGTTTCTGTGTACCCCACAAATATCCCAACTTTTGCAGTCGACTCCAACTTCTTCCTAGCGTCTTTTGTCACATGAATGTAAACAGATGAGCCAAAAATATTCAAATGAGAAATATCAGGCTTCTTACGAGTAAAATCTTCTTCAGGTGTACTCATGCCAAGTACTCTATGAGGACAATAGTTTTGCACATAAACCACAGTGTTGCATGCTTCTACCCATAAATGCATTGGTAGGCCCTGGTCATGTAGCATAGCTCGTGCAACACCCACGATCGTTCTGTTCTTCCTCTCCACAACCCCATTTTGTTGTGGGTTATGAGGCACTATGAGTTCTCTTTGAATTCCTTATTTGCTAAAGAAGTCTTTGAATTCGTTCGAGATATATTCACCACAATTATCACACCACATAGCCTTCACTTGCTTCCTTGACTCCTTCTCCACCAATGCTTTAAACTCACAGAACTTTGAGAATGTTTCTCTCTTCTTCTGCATGAAGAAGATCCGACATCTACGAGAATAGTCATCAACAAAAATAACATAATACCTGTGTTTTGTTGTTGAAGCAACCGAGAAAGGTTCACACACGTCTGTGTGAATTCTCTCCAAGATCACCGAAGCACAGTTCTCCTTCTCATGAAAGGTGGTCTTCATAAACTTACCATAGTACATCCCTTGCTCTGATCTGACTGCGCAAGAGTACCCTTGGGAAGTCCAGTAGAAATCTGCTGCAAAATCTTCAAGGCGCCATGGTGAAGATGGCCCAATCTTCTGTGCCATAATTTTCCCTCATCCCGGCTCACCACTTCTTTTGCTTTGCCCATCATTGTAGAGCAGCCATCTACCTCCAGCTTGTAGAGATTCTTAACTCGAATCCCTATCCTCTTGGTTTGACCCATTGTTTTATGTCGCAGGAAAGCTTTTCCCTCGCTAAAAACAACGTCATAACCTCTGTCTTCCAACATTGCGACCGAGACCAAGTTCTTCTTCAGACCTGGAACATGCATAACATCTTTCAACAAAAATGGTTTACCTGACTCCCTCTCAAAGGTAATGGTCCCAATGCTAACCGCACTGTATCTACCATCGTCGCCCATCTCTATATGCATTTGGAGATCCTTCTCCTCCAAGTCACTAAACAACTCCTTGTCTCCCGTCATATCGAAAGACGCACCACTATCAAGATACCAAACCAATCCAATTCCTCTTTAAACCAAGCATGCGATCAAAGAGAAATAAAGTTCAAATTGCGAGGCTAAGGCCTCTCCAGCTACAACTCCAACAACCTCCTTGTTATTCCTTTTTTGTGGGAAGTTAGTGGCGAGATGCCCATGTTCGTGACAGTGAAAACACTTCACTTTGGACAAATCCATCTTCTTGCCTTTAGCCTTAGATTTTGAGTGGAATTTCTTCCCCTTCCCTTTCCTTACTTTGGCAGCCAAAGCACAATTCTCTTCATCATCATTATTCGATGAAGACCCTTCCCTAGTATTTTGCCTTATCTCCTCTTGCACAAGATCCAACCAAAGTCGCTCCCAATCCGACAGTTTCTCTCGTCCATTGACAGAGTCCTGATAACTGTGCCAACTCTTCGGTAATGCAAGGAGAGCCAAGCTCACCAAGTCATCAGCCGCAACTGTAATTCCCACACTTCCCAGCTCATCCCTACATTGGACAAACTTCGTGAAATATTTTGGAATATTGTCGCCCTTCTCCATTTTATTTTTCTGAGCTTATCTTTGAGCGCCAACTTCCTATGGACGCTGTTGCATTGGAAAAGATCGGTTAAAGCCTTCCACATTGAAAATGGAGTGGCTTTCCCGTGAAGGCTTGACACATTATGGTTAGATGCATTGAATGCATCACTATAGTCACAACAGATAGTCCATCTCACCCTTTCACCTATCTCTCCACTGCGTCTCCACTGGAACTGACATGCACTATAGTTAACTTTTGTATTTGTTCAGTTGTTAGTGAGTTATTAGTTTTGAATTAATTAACTGATTAATTCACTTAACTCTCACTAGTGTATCTTTCAGTTAGACTAGATATAATTAGCTCAACTGAGTTTAACTCCATTAACTGAGTTAAATTGAATAACAACTCCCGTAACTACTCTTCCAACTCTGTCATAACTTTTCCACTTCAGTTCTAACTGATTCCTCCATGCATGAGCCACCAATAACCCTAGGAATTGAGTAATTCCTTCAGCCCACTGATTTGCCAAATCTATTCACTAAAATAAAGTGCTCCAAGAGAATAAGTTGATGTTTATTGTCAGATTATTATCAAGGGCTAATAATAATCGACATGCACCTATTTTTAGATTGACGATCTATAAATAGACTTCGCCCAATATTCTAAAAATAGAATTTCATCTATTTTTCACATTTGGCCAACCATCTACAAATAGCATCCTGCAACTTATAGAATATGCTCACCATGTCTAAAAACAGACATACACCTAAAAATAGCCTGCGGGCCCCACTTAGTGAAGGTGCTTAATTTTCACTAAGCTCATCATCTTGTTGAATCTCAACAATGGATGATATAGATGGACACTTACTTCTTCTTCTTTCCCCTCATTGAAATAAGGGGAGCTGGGGCCTTCAATTTCTATAAGATTCAAAAGCTAGTGGATTGATTCATAATACTTCAAGACTACCGGAAATGATTTCTCTATTATTCTTATTGTTAGAGGCCATTGAAAGAGCTCCCACTTCTAAGAAAGGACAAAAATGTGGGGTATATTTCCTTCAAAGTCTAGAGAACCAATTCATTTCTTCTTGAGTAGTAGAATACTCATAGCATTGGCATTATGGGTGGAGCAAGACTACTCCAGTTCATATTTTTGTTGTAAAATTGACCAATAAAGCATTGCTCTTAATGTAAGTCATCTCCTCATGATGCCAAATAACTCTATGGATTCCTCTTGGACCTTTATTTTCCATAGTTGAGGAATATTGAGATTTGTAGCTTGGGAGGTACTCCAAAACCTTGGCTTAAGGGTTGTTGGAGGAGTTGGCACAAAAAAGTATTTTGTGGGCTTGAAACCCAAGCTTGGGGTTTTGTACCCAATGATGTTGGGGCCAAAACCATGGAGATATTTCTACATGTGATGATGGAGATGATAGAGGAAGCTGAGACAAATCAAAGGCATCGAAAATCGTCAAAATCTAAGTTGTAAAAATGTAGATATTAATTTTTGAAGTTAAGTGTGAGCAAAGGTTGCTCAAGAAGAAGGGAAAGCTTAGCTTAAGGAAGACCCTAAATGGGATAGATGTTGCCCTAGAGTCTTGTATACAAAGAGGTGAGTTAGACCTTATTTGACACACATCTAAGTGATCATCTATCAAAGATATAACCCTGAAATGGACAACGACTGAGGCAACAAGGACGAAGAGGCAAGGAACCAAGCTAGAGAGGGAATATGTCTGACTTTAGGTGTGGTTTCCTTGGGAGAATAAAACGCAGGGTTGAGGAATTATTGTGGAGGCTAGGAGGACGGTTTGGCATGGTTTTATCTTGTCTTTGAGTGTGAGTTTCCTTGCACTTCAATTGTTAGTACATAGGTATGTTGTGGGTGTTTTCTATGCTAGTTGGTGTATATATACCTCTGTAGAGGGTTGCGGGTCATTTTTTGTTGCAACAATGTGTGTAAGGGTTGATTGAGTGGGCCCAAAGGCCTCGAAGGGACATCCTAGCCCAACTATAGTTACCTATAGGAGGTCACAACCATAACAGGGGTATTCTCCAAGTGATTGAGGGCTAGTTTGGTTGTTGTTGTGACAAGTCTACTGTAGGGTACCTTAAGCAGGATCCTTGGGCCCAAACATTAATTATAGAAGTCTACAAGTGGAAAACAAAAAGGAAACCATATTGGAGAAATGTAACATCATGATTGGAGGTTTGTTGTAGAATATTTTATGGGTAGGTTGATGCCCTAACCAGTGATGGAAGCTACAACAGTATGCATAGAACCCTAAGACAAGGTGGAAACAACAAGAAGTTGTAGATGTCTCCTTGATGATGGATGTATGCTAGCTGGATGAGTTTCTAAGCGTTGGGATATTGGTGACGTCTGTTCACATCCAAGAGGAAGGGTGATCCTAGGTTTGGCTTCCCTAACCAGAGTGTGGATGCTACAACAAGGATTGGCCATTCATGGTCTATTGGAGGGTAGCGTGAGAGTGTACCAAGTGTAGATATTGGATTAGACATTTATGGTATGTTGGAGGAAAACATGATAATGCCCAAGTTGGAGACCGATGTGCACCATCTTCATGGACTTAGGTGGTTGCTAAAGTGGCAGTTGTTGAGCTCAAGGGTCTAGTCATCCAGGAGCAGCTTGAAAAGCCCTAGACTCTCCGTGTGGAGAAGGACATCTACAACAGAATATGGGCAATACTCCTAGTCTGTGTTCATTGTGGGATATGGACATCTTCCGGTGATAGCTGGGAACCCTCTATACCCTATGTTAGTCTTCATTGGAGCAACACAAGAAGACTATAGTGTATAAATTCCTTGTAGATTCAAACTGATAATGAGATTTATCTAAATCAAAATACTTGAATATACTTTACCAACTACGGAATAAATTAAATGATCGCGAAATCAGAAAGCATACAAGAGACAAAATTCAATCACACATTACATAATGATTTCAAGGGGAAATATAAACCTAAAAACCCATTCTATCTATAGATAGCATTAGTCATAAAAAATGAGAAGATTACAATGATTTTCTCAAGCCCAAGCAACCTTTGCACTAACACAATCTATCTCTCTCCTTCACAAGCTAGTCCCGTTCAATACTTAACCAAATGCAATCCTACCCAAGTACCTATATCCTTACATTGTTTCTTAGGGAATTAACCCCCTATTAATTAGGGAAATCTCAATTCAAAATTGCGCAATTCTCCATAGGCCTTCCTTTGACTACATGCACCACCTGTACAATTTGGATGATTATAGAACTGATAGTACACTTCCCTTTAACTCCAATCTCAAATGGGTAACTCGTATTTCATGCATGCATGAGTTATTTATGGTTGATTTATCAGTTAAGTGGTTGAACACTGAAGCTGCACCCCATTGCTATACCTCCTATTAGTTCCTCCAAAATTTGGGACTGTTTTAACTAACTTTAACTCAGTTTTACTGAATTAATTAATTACAACTCAAAATAAAGTCAACCTAGGCTCCTGTAAAGTAGGAACCACTCTACATGACTCAAGTTAGGTCCTCAACTCGAATTAACTGAACCAACTAATTCAAACTAAAGTAGTTAACTCGTACACGTTGTCTTGTGATGTGGAATTCCATTTTTCTCCTAATTTAATTCAAGGTAAAATTAAATTAGGATATTTCTTAGTGCCATTTTCAACACTCCCTCTCAACAAGAAAGGGATTATCAGATACCCCAATCTTGCCTATATGGAACTCGAATTTGCCTCTTGACAATGCCTTAGTCAAGATAATTGCATCATGTTCCTTTGTAGGAATGTACTCTAGCAACATGATCGACCTCTGAACATAGTCTCGTAGATGATGGTATTAGATGTCGATATGCTTGGATCGATCATGAAAAACTAGATTCTCAGAGTGTTTGATACAACTCTGATTGTCACAGTGAATCACTATAGGATCCATCTACTAAACAGATAACCTCACAAGGATATTCCTCATCCAGATAACCTCACAAGTTGCTTGACTAGCAACCATGTACTATGCTTCAGCTGAACTTAGTGCAACTGATCTATGCTTCCTACTGTACCAAGAAATTGTTGTTGACCCAATAATGAAGATTCTCCCTGATCTGCTCTTCCTTTCTGATGGAATCCCTACCCAATCTACATTTGTGAAGCCTTGCAGCTTAGTGGTTCCCATGAGGTATCTCGACACATGCTTAGTTTCATTCCAATAGATTTTGGTTCGTTTAACCATTTCTTGACTAAGTTGGTTAACTGCATAACACATGTCCAGTCGTGTGTTCACCAATTACATAAGTGAACCAACAAGCTGCCTATTAATGGTGGCCTCTACCACTTCTCCTGAAGTAACATCCTCCTTCCTCCAATTCCATGCTAGAGGAGTCTCCATGGGTTTTTTTCTCTCCATGTGAAACTTATTCAGTATTTTGTTGGTGTATAGTTCCCCATCTCCTTGCCAAATTTCCAAACCAAGGAAATAATGCATTAGCCCCATGTCTTTCATCTTGAATTATCTTTCCAAATCCTCTTTGCAATAGTTTATCAGCTTCTCATTACCTATTAGAATTAGATCATCGACATATAATACTATAATCAACATTTTACCTTCAACGACAATGTGGTAAAGGTTTGCATCTGCTTCACTTTTGGTGAGGCCCAACCTAGTGAAATAGTTGTCGATCTTGGTGTACCAAGCACGGGGTGCTTATTTCAATCCATGCAAGGCTCGATTGAGTTTTCACACATGCGAATCTCTGTTGAAGGTCTCAAATACTTCTAGTTTCTCTATGTACACCTCTTCCTCAATCACTCCATTGACGAAAGTTGTCTTTACATCCATCTGATGTATATTATATCCCATCTACGCTGAAAGTGCTAGAATTGATATGATTGAAAAGTACCTTGCTACTAGAGAAAAGGTCCCCTCATATTCAATTCCATCCACCTAAGAGAACCCCTTGGCCACAAATCTGACCTTGTGTTTCTCGACACTCCCATCTAATTCTTGCTTCACCTTGTAGATCCACTTGGAACCTACCACTGAATTTTACACTGGCCTTGGGACCACTTACCAAGAATTGTTCCTAATAATGGAATCATATTCCTCTACCATGACATCAACCCATACTGGTTGTTGCACTGCTTCCTCGAATGAGGATGGCTCAATCTCTACACTCTTGCTCATCAGAGCCATGTAGCAAGTGTATCGATCTGGTGACCTCCCCTTCCAGTGATGAGATGTGGCTGCTTCCACATTCTCTCTAGCATCATTCAATAATATGCAAGCTTCCCTGGTGCACTTCCTTCCATCTCTGGATGTCTCTGCATGAGTGGGTGCTTCCACTCTTTGCTCATCTTCTTGTGGCTACTCCACAACATCCTAAGGTTCTTCCTTTGGAGCTAAAATATCCTCATCTGCATGCAACTGAATCTCCCTCTCAAGGGAACATCTCATGGCCTTCGCTTCATATAACTTCACATCTCTACGAGCAACTGCCATCCTGTGAGATGGAAGGTACACCCGATAGTTGTGAGGTGTATTATTGTACCCCAAAAATATGCCCAACGCTGCTATCGATTCTAGATTTTTCCTTGCATCCTTGGAAACATGACAATAAATTGATGAACCAAAGATCCTGAAATGTGTCACATCTGGTTTCTTACCTGAAAAATATTCTTTTGGTGTACTCATTCCGAGAATCCGATGAGGACTCTTGTTCTGCACATATATCGATGTGTTTCATGCTTCATCCCACAAGTGCAACGGTAGGCCTTGATCATGCTACATCACCCGTGCATCTCCCACACTACTCTTGTTCTTACTCTCAGCCACACCATTCTGTTATGGTTTATGGGGTGTTTTCAACTCCCGTCGAATGCCTTTTATTCTTGAACTCATTCGACACACATTCACCATCGTTATCGCTCTTGAGAGGCTTCACTTTTCGGCTAGTGTCTTTCTCAACAAGTGCTTTAAATTCACAAAATTTGGAGAATGTCTGGCATTTCCTTTGCATGAAGAAAATCCAGCAATTATATGAGAAATCATCTAAAAATATAACATAATACTTGTACTTGGCCGTGGAGGCCATCGAGAAAGGTCCACACACATCTTAGTGAACTCTTTCGAGGACCACTTGTGCTCTATTGTCCTTATCAAGAAACGTGGCTTTGGTGTACTTCCCTAATGTACGCCCTTTGCATGTATCTCATTGCTCTAGTGCACCCTTGGGAAGTCCAATAGAAATCTGTTGCATGATCTTTAAAGATCCATGGTGCAAATGGAAAAGTCGCCTATGCGATAATTCATCGATGTATCGGCTCCGCACCTTCTCTTCTTTCATGCTCAAGACAACACAATTTTCTACATGTAATTTGTAGAGGTTCTTAACCCGAACCCTGATCAGATTCACTTGTCCCATGTCAATGTGACGAAGGAAAGCCTTTCCTTTGCTAAATAGAAAATTGCAACCATGGTCTTCCAACGTAGCAACTGAAACTATTTTCTTCTTCACACCTGAAACATACATGAAATCTTTTAATGTGCAAGGAGAACCAGACTCCCTCTGAAAAGTAATAGTACCGATATCAGTCGTGTTATACCTTCCATCATCTCCCATCTCGATGTGCATATGGAGGCCCTTCTCCTCCAAGTCATTCAAAAACTCTTTGTTGCCTATCATATGGAATGATGCTCCACTATCCAGATACCACACACTACCCATCATCAATGTTACCATGCATGTAATGAGGGTGAAATCCAACTTGAACTGTAAAGCTAGAGCTTCACTTGCCGTTCCTCCTGAGGGCTTCTTACTAACCTTCTTGTGTGGACAGTTCCTGGCATAATGTCCGAACTCATGACAATGAAAAAATTTAATCTTCGATAAGTATTTGTCCTTCCTTGCTTGACTAGAATCTCCTTTGGATTGGTATTTCTTCCATTTCGATTTTTTTGCCTTTCCATCAAAGGAATAATTATCCTCATCATCATGCTTGGATGAGGTTCCATCTCTGGTGTTCCACATGATCTCTTCTTGCACCAAGTCGGACCACAAACGTTCCCATTTTGGTAGATTCTCCTTCCCATTTAATGAATCATGGTAGTTGTGTTAGCTCTTTGGAAAGCATAGAAGTGTTAGGTCGACCAAATCATCTTCAACAACTGTAATACCAACACTCCTAAGCTCATCCCGACATTGGGTAAACTTGCTCAAGTACTGTGGTATTGTGTTTCCCTTTTCCATCTTGATTTTCCAAAGCTTGTCCTTCAGTGCCAACTTCTTGTGATCACTGGTGTTCTAAAACAGGTCTATCAAGGATTTCCACATTATATATGGAGTCTCCTTCTCATGGAGGTTCGAGACAATATGATCTCGAACTCCTTCCAATACGATCCTCCTTGATTTTGCAACACACTTTTTCCAATCTACAAATCCTGAGCATCAGATGCTCGAGGTTTTAGAATATTAGTATCTGCAAATTCTTTCAACCCATTATCTTCCAAAATTTCCTCGATCTCGTCCTTCTAAGCAATATAATTCGCACTACCCTCAAGATCATATTCGAGTCTCAGTCCATAGAAGGCCATCTTGTTAGTTCTGAATATTTGATTATGAAAATTCGATCCTGCAAGGACAACTTCAAATTCTTCTCTTCTATTGTGATTTCAGCTTCGATACCCTGTAGAAATTCGTTGTAGATTCAAACTGCTAATGAAATTTATCTAAATCAAAAGACTTGAATATACTCTACCAACTGCGGAAATAATTAAATGATCATGAAATCACGAAACATAGAATAGACATAATTCAATCACACATTACACAATGATTTATAAGGGAAAGCCACACTTAAAAACCCTTCCTATATGTATATTGCATTAGTCAGAAAAATTGAGAAGATTACGATGCTTCGCTCAAGCCCGAGCAAACTCTGCACTATCAAAATCTATCTCTCTCCTTCACAAGCTAGTTATGGTCAATAATTAACCAAATACAAGCCTCCCCAAGTCCCTATTTCCTTGCATATTTTCTCAAGGAATTAACCCCCTATTAATTAGGGAAATCCCAATTCAAAACTATGCAATCCTCCATAGGACTTCCTCTTACTGCATGCACTACATGTACAATTTGGATGATTATAAAACTAATAGTACACTTACCTTTAACTTCAATCTCAAATGGGTAACTCGTATTTCATGCATGCATGAGTTATTTATGGTTGATTTATCAGTTAACTAGTTGAACATTGAAGTTGCACCCCATTGCTAGACTTCCTACTAGTTCCTCCAACAATTGGAACTAGTTTAACCAAATTTGTCTTAATTTTACTGAATTAATTAATTACAACTCAAAATAAACTCAACTTATACTCATATAAAGTAGGAACCACTCTACATGACTCAAGTTAGGCCCTCAACTCGAATTAACTAAACCAACTAATTCAAACTAACTTAGTTAACTCGTACAAGTTGTCTTTTCATGTGGAATTACAATTTTCTCCTAATTTAATTAAAGGGAAAATTAAATGAAGATATTTCTTGGTGCCATTTTCAACATATAGTGGGCTAAAGTCCTTGAGTAGCTAAGGAGTAACAATGTGAAGTTGTGAGTTGTTCACAAACGGAGTTGTGAAAAACTCAACAATAGTCTCGATGTGTTGATGGAAGAACCATCACTGTGAGAGAAGATTGTTGAGCTGAGGTTCAGTGGCTAGATGGACTTGGATCGTTGATAGAGGCAATGCTGCAGATAAGGATCCGGAGGACCAGGCAGATACATGGTATGGCCGAGAGGAGTTGAGAGAGCATGCTAAAGCAAGATGGTTAGAGTACCTTGTTGAGGGTAGATTGGTTGTTGTATATCTTGTATCAGTGGATGTATGAGTGCCATTATCGCTGGTACAAGAGCCCTAGACTGTTGTATTATTTAGTTTGATTAATATAACGAAGTTGGGTTGAAAATCTGTTAAAATTTGTCTATATTTGTGCACGTGTGATTTACTGTTATTTATATTCCATTGTAATATGTTGTGATACTTGGTTTGGTAGAATTAGTGATTTAAGATTCTATCTTAGACACCAGTATCGTGTAAAAAAAACATGGTATTAGAGCTACTTTGAAGTGTCAGTGAATCAGAGTGTGCACAATGAAGCAACACATATGGAGTTGTGGGTGTCTAGATCATGGAGTAGAGGGTTCAACTGAACACATGGAGATGTGGTCTTGACTAGCTTAGCAGTGAGATTGGCTGGGAGTTTTAGTGGATTGGTGGTGAGCCTAGTGAACAACAGTTTTTTGTAGGGCAGGTTGCTCATCATGGAATTCCCATGACTTATCATGGATGGTTGGGACAACTCAAGGACTTCTTTGGCATGGATGATATCAAAATGATCGAGATAAATTCATGTGATGGAATGCAGATTGGTAGGCTAGAGTCTTCATCGGATCGTGATGTTGCATATTTAAGATTGGAAGGATTTTCATGAGTGTTATTTGATCTAGGAGGATGATTACTTGCAGGACTGAGCCAGTGGAGATCGTGTAGGCTTAGAGGGAGTCTAGCCTCATGTAATATTCCCAATTAGTCATGAGCTAATTGGAATATTCATTTTTGTTTCATTACTTTGTTTAAAGAATAAAAGAGCAAATGAGGTCCATAATACTCCTTAATAATGAATAAATCAATGCAAAATGTGAACAGAATAAATCTTGGCTGTTAAATCAAGCATCCTTAGGTGTGAAAGGGGCTGGAACATTTTGACTGGGTCAATCTTGACCAAATCTACAGTGCTTTCATGGAGGTGTGGCCATCAATGAGGGACAACGCAATTTTATATGGAGACACCTTGTGTGAAAGAAGTGATCTCATTGGAAGTGGTTTAGGGTTTGCAAGCTCTTGTCATATAAAAGGAAGGGATGGCAGCATTAGAAGGGTCGATTTATATGATATTTTTCTAAATATATGGTCTATTTAGACATATATCTTTCTCTTGTTGTTTAGATGAGATTGAATGTTGTTTAGCATTGGGTGTTCCTAGTCGGGAATCCCACCTCTTCCCATTGAGTAGCTCTTGGGAGAGTTTGTATTGCATTGTCCACTATCTGGCTTAGGGCCAAGCTTCTTCTTACAACTACAACATAGATCCTATTGAGGGTTTGGTTGTTTTTGCAAGCTGCAGCAAGTGGAGACTAGATCTTTCAGATCTAGACCATTTCAGTGCTCCTTTTCAGTGGAGGAGGTTTCCACTTCATTAGGAGGACAATATTGGAGGGCTTGAGAATCATTTTCAGATCTTGGCATAAAGCCAACCTTATTTTGATCCCTACAGCGCAATTTACTTCTAGATCTGCGTTATTTCTGTAGGTGCAGTTGCAGGGTGATTTGGCACACCATTTGGAGAGTTGATTTTCTAGTGTTGGGGATCTTCCCTTCACTTTGAAGATCTATTGGAGGAGGCTATTCTATTGATCATATCGGATTAGCCACACTTTCCAGATCTATATTTTTTAGTAGATCTATAGTCTTAGATCTCAGATCTACATCTTGTACTTGGTGTTTTGCTAAAAACCTCAAGGGGGTTCTATAAAGGAGCTTGTATAGTGCATGGATCTGATATAAATCTATCTTTTGAGCCACATATTTGCTCTAGATATGATGTATAATATATTTTTGTTTGAGAGCCAATAAAATAACGTTGTAAGGGTTTTCTAGCTTTTATATATGGTTGCAACACCTCATATTGAGGGATTTATTCATTGGAGACTTGTACTTTCTTGTTATGCATATTATGGCCCATTATTCATGTATATTTTGCTGTTGTAATAACATATGAAAGGTCTCCAGATTAGCCTCTTGCTATATAAATGATGATCTACGTTATTTTTCCATCATTCTGCATTGTATTGTTGCATTTCCCATTTGGGAATATTACACCTCAAAGGGAGCAACCCTATGGAGGTTTGGAATCTTTGGGTTCAAATGTGATGATGCAGAGGCACTACCGAGATTGATTGCAGGGTTCGTTCTACGTAGTATGTTGCAGTGATGGACTCCATATGGGATAGTGTTGTTGGTGATGATGATGGAAACTTCCTAGTGTTGGAAGTACCTCCATCGCCAAGAGAGAGTGTTGAGATTTGTAGCTTGGGAGGTACTCCAAACCCTAAGCTTGATGTTTGTTGGAGGAGTTGGCACACAAAAGTCTTTTGTGGGCTTGAAACCCAGGCTTAGGGTTTTGTACCCATCGATGTTGGGGCCAAAACCATGGAGATATTTCTACATGTGATGGATGAAGAAGATAGAGGATTTCGAGACCAACCAGAGGCATTGAAAATTGTCGAAATCCGAGTTGTAGAAATAAATATATTATTTTTTGAAGTTAAGTATGGATAAAGGTGGCTCAAGAAGAAGGGTAAGCTTAGCTTAAGGAAGACCCTAGATGGGCTAGACATTTCCCTAGAGTCTTGTATAAAAAGAGGTAAGTTATACCTCATTTGAGACACATCCAAGTGATCATCCATTAAAGATATAGCTCTAAAATGGACAATGTGTGAGGTAGTAAGGAAGAAAAGGCAAGGAAGCCGAGTTAAAGAGGGGATATCGCTACGTTTGGGTGTGGTTTCCTTGGCATAAGACAACGCAGGTCTGAGGCATCCTTGTGGAGGCTTGGAGGAAAATTTGGCTTGGTTTTCTCTTGTCTTTGAGTGTGGGTTTCCTTGCAGGTTCAATCGTTGGTACAAAGGTTTGTTGTGGGTATTTTGTGTGCTAGTTAGTGTATATATATCTCTGTAAAGGGCCGCAGGTCTTTGTTTATTGCAACCATGTGTGGGATGGTTGATTGGGTGGGCCTAAAGGCCTAGGAGGGACCTCCTAACCCAACCATAGTTACCTAAAGGAGGCCACAACCAGAACATGGGTATTCTCCATGTGATTGAGGGCTAGTTTTTTGTTGTTGTTGTGAGAGGTCTCCTATAGGGTACCTTAAGGAGGATCCTTAGGCCCAAATAGTGAGTATATAAGTCTAGAAGTGGCCATCAGAAAGGCAACCCTGCTGGAGAAGTGTAACATAATGATTGGAGGTCTATTGTAGCACATTTGATGGGCAGGTTGATGCCTTGACCATTCTCTTTTAGATCTCCATTAATTAATTAATTAATTTATTTTTTAATATTTATTAAATTAATTAATTTATTTATTTATTTTTTAATTTAATAAAATTTAATATTTCTTTATAAATTTATTTTTTTATATTTATAAATTTATTTATTTTATTTTATTTTATTATTTATTTATTTATTTTAATTTAATTTTTTTTTTTGAGAGTTTAAACTTCTGTGATCCATATCTAATTTATCATAAATCTTTTGGAAAATCACATTATCATTTATATATATATTTTTTTTCATTTTTCATTTTTAATTTATTTTAAATTTAAATTAAAAAAATGTTTTTTAATTTGTATTTTAAAATTTATTTATTTATTTATTCAAATTATATATATATATATATATATATATATATATATATATATATATATATATATATATATATATATTATTTTTTTTATTTTTTATTTTTTATTTTTTTTAATTAAAAAAAAATTGACTTTTACTTCCATTTTTAAAAAATGATGAAAATTTACCCAAAAAAAAAGGTTATTCCAGAATAACACGTTTCGTTTTCAGGCTATTTTTTGATGTTTTTTTGTTAGAGTTCTTGTTTTGAGGTAATAGTTCTTGTTTGATCGATAACTTTGTTCTTATCTGAAGTGGGATTTGCAAGTGCATTGTCTCCTCCTTCACAAACCCCTTTCCACAACTCATTGAAAAAAAGGGTGTGTTTTATCTTCCAAGACCACTCATGATAGTTCTCTTTGCCAGTGAGAACTACTCTCACAATAGAAATTAGTGAATGCATCAGAAAAACTGATTTGGCCTAAAAAAAATTCAGTGGTTGCACAAAAAAATTGATGTATTTGTAATAAAATTCAGTGGCTATGTCTCCAAAACATCATCACCTATATTATCCATATACAATATGACCCTTAAAAAAATCAACACATAAAGGAGCATACAGTCTTCAAAGGTCATGTATTATATATCCACCATCCAACATATAATAACATACATTCACACTATATACAAAACAATACATTCACCATACAAAAATTTCACACCTTTGTCAGTCAATTTATCAATCAGTCTTCAAAAAAGGAGTATTGAGAAATATATATCATAACACAGTCAATAAGCCATTCGGTCTAATGAGATTTTGAAGCGATATATCGACTGGTCTTTCTCTGCAATATATTGACCAACCTTTCTCTGCAATATATCGACCAACCTTTCTCTACAAGATTTTGAAGCAATACATGATGAATTCTCTACTGCAACCGAGGCCACCCGAGATGCTCATATGGGGAACAACCCAACCGGTTCATCTGATCCTCAGCGGGACGTATTACTTTGTCATGAAGTGTATACCCAGGCTTCAAGTGAGAAAAATCGTTGTGTGTTAACAGGGCTCAGACCGGGAGGTGACGAAGCCATTATCCCGAGCGCTTAAGAGCCGCGTCTCCCTTATTGGAAGAAATGCACATCTCAAAGCCATAGCCTTGTAGATAATTACTGATCTCTAAACCCGATGTGTGTCAGTCAAACCAGAATGGAGGTGTGAAGAGTCAGACGTTTGGTCAAATCTACCCAACAATGGTCGAGAGAAATGGTCGAATCTGATTATCGATGTTGGCAAGGAGCCTTGCCAACACACAGTGCTGCACACTGTAGCTATAGAAAGCCAATCCTATAGTCAGCCCTCTTGTAGCAAAGCAATGTAAACGATGGAGCCTACAAAATGAGAGATACTTGTCCCACGACAGGTAGTCTCAATATACAACGATAATATCACAGAATAAGGAATCTCAGATCAATTACACTGCCATACCACTATGGGGCAGTGACTCAAGGCTGAGGTATGGTCGATTAGAAGGCAGAGGTGTCAGTTCTACAAAATATGCATAATAGAGGCAAGAGGGAGTTGCAAGGGCAGAAAGGAAGCCAAAAAAAGGGGCTAGCTCTGATACCATGTCAGGCTAGGAGGTAACTCCTCAAAGCGAATTGTATTCTTGTATTAAGATTGATCATAGATATATACATGGAGGAAGAGATTCTTGGGTTTCATCTCCCAACGTGGTCTGAATAAGGTATGCTAGTTATGATGTGCTAATTCCTCTTTCAGATTTTGAAACCAATGTCTTATATGTGCTTAAGGGTTCAAGTTCTCTTACAAGTGATTGAGTCTCACGGGTAATTTTTATGTTATGTTTATGAACAAATTAACATAAAAGAAAGATTGAACAACATCAAATAAAAGTACAGTGCATCACCATACAACACATAAACACACATATTTGATGAAGGAGTTCACCCCTCTTGGGCTACATCTCCTTGGTCTAGCTTCCATGGCTTGGGGCTCTCTATTATGCTCAAATTTGCAAAATGATGTATTTACAATGTTTTTCTGCTCCTGAAACTTGCACCAATGAGTTCAGAATACTCAAAATGGTACCTTAGGCTCTTTTTTCTCCTGATTTGGTTGAAAACTGACCGAGTTACGACCTCCAACAGTTTGTCCACAATTTCCTGCATAAATTTAACTAACTAGAGTTAATTCGGGCTAGTTGGCACCAAAGTAGCAGTTCTGTCGAGTTTGGCGGATTGCCAAACTAATCCGTATTAATTTAATTAAATGCAGTTAGTGCTAATTAAACCTGCTTAACCTTTAAACTCGATGCTTTGTGGATAATTTGTATTAGTGTTACTTAATGATGGATTAACGTTAATAAATGACGATTAGTGGTTAATACCACGCTTAAGGTTTATGTGCTCCATCGTGGTTCTGAGGTTGTGGTCATGTGCTGGGGGTTGGCCCCCAGTCCCCCTGTCGGTGCAACATTTAACATTGAAATATTTGCGGCGTAGTATTATGGTTAATATCTAATGCATAGTGTAGACGTTGGCATGTGGCGCTAGCGGGGTAGAGGTCCTGTGTTCAACCCCCGCTGGCCCTTCCGATCCTATGACAAATTTTTACTCCAGCATGGGGTGGAGGGGTGGCGGGGGGCATGTGGTGGCCCCAGGCCGAGCCACGTGCCTCCTCCTCATTGGCCCACACTTCAACCACTCACAAATTGCCAAATCACCACAAATTCGAACAAACCAGATGCTGCCACTTGGCAGTTCCACATTTGACGGAGGAAATTGACCAAATTTGACCTTGCCCACTCAACATGCCACGTCAACAATATGGATTGCTCACTGGGCTCTTTGTCATCATTTTTTTGTTTGTTTAGCAAATCGAACAAAACTAATTTCTGGGAGCATACAGAGTCAATTTCGCACGAAA
>JAXQQM020071072.1:0-85453 GCA_034641835.2 Pinus albicaulis | reverse complement strand
CCTGTAGTCACAAACAACCAAACATTAAATAGCACATGTATAGTAAATATTATAAATCATGCCTATCATGGTGATCAAGGAATCCATGAAATAAATAGTTAACTTCAGCTTATTGAGAAAAATGAATTCATTTGTATTAACTTTGAATGAAGGAAAACCTTACAACCTTAGCCTTGATGTTGAACAGGCCTTCCCGGGGTCCGAAAGCAAGAATCTCCTCTACTCTGAAAAGCCTTGCACTCTTCCAACCGAGACAGATAGAGGTATGTGATCTTTCCTCAAAAAATCTCAGTTAAATAAGTTTGAATCCCAACAGCACTTCATCTCAATCACACACTAAAGCTTGCACTCCTCAATTGTTAGTCTCCCCATTGTAACCCTTTGAGGCTGCCCTATGCCTCTTTTTATAGTGCAAAAGAGGAGGTTACAGTTCCACCTATGAAGGGGTAGAATCCTCCTTCAAAAGGATAAGCTTCTCACAGCAAGGGGTTAGCTCCTTAAGGTGTGGGATGCATGAACCTCAAAAGAGCGTAGTCACCACCAAAATAACTCCTCCAGAAGCTTCTAGAATTTACTGAAAATATGTTTTTTAGATTTACTTCTCTCCCTTTTTGACATTTACAGGGGTACGCACCCTTTACATTGGAAAAGTGCATTCTGGAACGCAGGTAATCAGAGTATTAGGTGCGTACCCCAGCCAGGAACGCAGGTAAGACACACAAAGGGTGCGTGCCCAAGGCTTTGGAGTTTTTTAGGGTTTTTTTCCTATTTTTAGGGCTTGACATGAGGAGTAGAGGTTGTAAGAATTGCAGAGGAGGTAAGTATGAGTGAAAATGAGCTCATACAGTCAGCATAATTTCAAGGTGACAATTTTTTAGTGCAACAAATTTGTTGGCCGGATAAATCGATCATGTGGACAAGATTGATCTCCCTAGTGTCAAAAGACAATCTAGCAACAAACGAACAACTAAGTTTATCTTTCTCTAAATATATTTGTTTAAAAAGTAAATGCTATAATGGTGTCGATCCTACCTTAGATCTAAACTCTTATTTGCAACTGTAGTTCTTCCATTGCATTAGTAGTTCTTCCGTCGCAACAATAGTTCTTCTGTCGCAACAATAGTTCTTCCATCGCTTGAAAGTGTCGTCTTTTTAGTCGCTTGAAAGTGTCATCTTCAAAGACCTGCAATCAAAAACAAGAAAATATTAAATAACACCTATATAACAAATAATTTTAAAACATACCTATCATAGTGATCAAGGAATATATGAAATAAATGATCAAATGATAGCTTATTGAAATAAACAATCGAACGACAATTTATTGAGAAAAACAAACTTGATTGTATTAACTTTGAAATAATAGAATAACCTTACAACCTTACCCTTGATGTTGAACAGGCCTTCCTGGGGTCTGAAGCAGGAGTTTCCTCTACTTTGATAAGCCTTGCACTCTTCCTCTAGGAGCACGTAGAGGTATGTGATCTTTCCTCACAAAAGCTTAGCAGAAAGGAGTTTAAATGTCAACAGCACTTCACCTCAATCACACACTAAATCTTGCACTCCTCAATTGTTAGTCTCTCCATTGTAACCCTTTGAGGCTGCCCTATGCCTCTTTTTATAGTGAAAAATAGGACGTTACAGTTCCACTTATGAAGGGATAGAATCCTCCTTCAAAGGGATAATCTCCTCACATCAAGGGGTTAGCTCCTTAAGATGTGGGATGCATGAACCTCAAAAGAGCGTACTCACCACCAAAATATCTCCTCCAGAAGCTTCTAGAATTTACTAAAAATAGGTTTTTTAGATTTACTTCTCGCCCTTTTTTACTTTGACAGGGGTACGCACCCTTTACATTGGAAAAGTACATTCTGGAACGCAGGTAAGCAGAGCATTAGGTGTGTACCCCAGCCAGGAACACAGGTAAGACACACAGAGGGTGCGTACCCAGGGCCTTGGAGTTTTTTAGGGTTTTTATCCTATTTTTAGGGCTTGACATGAGGATTAGAGGTTGTAAGACTTGCAGAGGAGGTAAGTATGAGTGAAAATGAGTTCAGGCAGTCAGCAGAATGTCAAGGTGACATTTTTTAGTGCAACAGATTGCCCCCTAAAGTGTGAAGTCTGGAATAGATGAAGATGAAGTCTATCATATATGAAGAGTGAAGTGCTTTATCATTTCAAGGATCATCATGTGGACACCCCAGTCGAAACCTGTAAAAACATTCAAATGCAAAATATATATATATATATATGTAGACATATCATTGCTGAGGTAGGCATTCCATACTCAGATCAAAACTAACTAGAAAACTAATTTAAACTGTTCTGATACAGGAATGATTTTTTCAATACATCAACAGTATAGACATGTGTAGACCTAGTATGGACGCAACCATCTATTTATTAATAGTCTACTATATCAATGACTAAAAAAATTCCTCGTAGCCTGGATGGTAGAAACTAGATCCAGGGTCTTGATTTATGCTTCCCGAACTAGTACGATTCTATCCATGTGAATGAATGTGTCGAAGTTGAACATGGTATAAACCACTTGGTTACTAGTCAATAATTTGAACTGTTAACAAGTGTGAGAGTAACCACCAGTAATGTCAATGGCCCTCAAATTACTCAGTACAATCCATGAAATGTGAATGAATGAGATGAAGTCGAACATGTCACGGAATCATTCGATCGAAGGTCAATGATGCAACCTGTCGTCGAAGGCAAGAAACATGCCATTGAGGCATGCAGATTTCAAGGTACTGATGATTTCTAGATCAACTTCCTAGATAATGAGTTGTCATCAATAGAAAGTGATCTGTCATAGGCAAGCCCACAACACGAAATCATAGATCAAGTTTTGAAGAAATATGTTAGCAAGGATTGACTTAGGGATGGTAAAAATTGAAGAAAAATATTTTGTAGATGAATGGTTTGTTTAAACTAACCTCTTAAACACATAATGACACTACAGATGGCTTGGTGACAATTGACCCAAAGCTAATACCTAGAAATCGGCTGAAGACTTTCAATATGGTTTGATTAACTATTAGGAAAAGGATTTTCCCAACCCGGGTGAAAAAAAGTGTCGTGTTCAAGAGTGGTTAACGGTTTTCTGAATAATCGAAATGTAACAAACAGGTTTGTTTTTCTCTCTTTTCCCCCACCATTTCTGGCAAGTACCTCTTTATTTTTGACAAGCTTGAGGAGGATAACATTTTCTTGTTTATAAGCTCATCCTTCTGATGAGTCCAACTTAGTTTAAGATTCGAACCCTAAGAAGGAGTGGTTCGTTCCTGTTTAAAATTGAACAGGTCCTTTACTGTTAAATTTTAACGAGTCCAGTATAGGAGAAACTCGGTGTTTTTCAATTTTAGGGAGTCAAAAGAAAAAACTTAAGAAAACTCCATGGGTGTACTTTTTCGTAAATTTAGTCTCTCGAGCCCGAAAAAGGATAAAATAATGTGGGAGAGAACTCTATTGACCGTAATTAGTCAACGTATACCTTTTTTGTAAATAGTCCATTTCAGTCCGTAAAAGGGGTAAACTTATACTGAAGGGACGATCATTCATTTACTTTAATGAGTTCGAATAGTCAAGTGTTCGGCAATATTTTCATGTTTAGTGAGTTTGAAAAGGGCTTAAAAGAGGACTCCAGTGTTTCAATTTTTTGTAAGTTGTAACGAGTTCGAAAAAGGGATAAAAATATACTCCTGTGGATGACTTTCAATTTAATTTACGAGCAAGAAAAGATGGAAAGAGCTCAGCAGTTTCATGTGTTTTACGAGAATGAAAGATAGCAAAATAATCTCGGGATTTTTATGAGTTTAACGAGTCTTGAAAATAGCCGAAATCAACTTGAGATAGGTTTCATTTTTACAAAATCTTGAAACCGAGAAAAAATATGCTTCAGATAGATTTTAAAGCCCCCCAAGCATAACTGCTAGAGCGCATGCCCCCCCAGCTTCATTTCATTCAACTAAATACACTGCTGGTAATTAATAGCTGGATGGAATGAAGGTTAATTTACGATATCATATGAAATACCCGACCTAAAATTGTAAGAAAATTATGCAAAAACTAAAATAACTAGCCTAAATATATGACTTAACATTTACGAGATCTAGTCAAAGACTTGACTCAATTAGTGGAGGATTTTTTTCATTTTTTAACGAGCTTGACACAAGAAAAGAAATATGTTGATGGCAACGTGTTTCATTTTTTAACGAGGTTGACTCAATAAAAGGAACTTTCCTCTTGATCCATTGATTCATTTTTAACGAGGTTGACACAGTAAAAGGAACTTTCCTCATACCTGATTCATTTTTTTATGAGGTTGACTCAGTAATAGAAACCATCCTTAGAAACTGCTTATTTCTAATCTATTAATCTACTCTCTACAATCTACCTACCAATTCATTTTTTAATGAGGTTGACACAGAAAAGAACTGTCCTCATACCTGATTTATTTTTTAACAAGGTTGACACAGGAAAAGAACTTTCCTCTCGGAAGCTTGTTTCATTTTTTTAACGAGCTTGACACAAGAAAAGGAACTATGCTCTTGACTATCTGATTCATTTTTTAATGAGGTTTACATAGTAAAAGAAACTATCCTCACACTCACTAATTCATTTTTTAACGAGGTTGACACAGTAAAAGGAACTATCGTCAGAAACTTGATCATGGCTTCCAACTGGAAGAAGCACATGTCAATGGACACACCTTGATCATGGCTTCCAAGAGGTCTTCATCAGAAGGAAGAATAGTTCTCTGGAAGGAACACATGTCAAGGGACTCAAAAGGGATAAGAACATTGCGTTGAAATAATCCCATAGAGTTTTCCATGTCAATTACCGGATCTAAGTCAAAGGAATACGAGTAAATAGTGAGAGGCTCACTTACATCGGTAATTGAAAACATGGGACTAGTTTCCACATAATTAACCCATGGCGGGGTAGATACCACTTTAGAATCAGGAACATTTAGGGGTGTCATATTATTGGTAGTCGAAACAAGACTAGGGAACGAAAGCTGGTCTACAATCACAATATTTCTATTGTGAGGGAAATACATCACGCAAAAGAGTGTCGATACTACATCTTTCATTACATAGACATAGTCTCGCCCAAGGAGTAAATTGAAATCCAAGGGGCCTCGAACTACCATAAGATAAATACAGACATTTTTACCTTCCAAAGTAATAGAAAACTTAGGAAGGATCCCTAAAGGTTCACTAATGGTTCTGTTAAAAGCTTTCAGATTCTACGTAATAGGCACAAGCTGAGGGGAACCCAAATCTTTCCAAGCAGTTGAGGATAGAATACTAACAGAAGCACCTTCATCTACCTGTGTGCTATGTATGTCCCTACCACCAAAATTCACAATTATTTGGAAAGGGATGGAGGAAGGAAGACAAGGTTTTTTCAGTCTATTCCAATCAAAGGAAAATACCTCAGTACTTGGAGGGTGTTATGTAGAAACAGGTGAAATTCCCCCTAGCGTAGAAGAATCTGATGTAACAAGAAGAACCTAAGTGGTATGAAGTTCACTCTCTATAGGGAGAATGGGATCGATTGAATGTGAAATCGAATCGACTACTTGATCAACTAATGGATCATAAACATGAGTGATATGAGTTTCACTCTCCAATGGAAGAGTGGGATCGACTGTACTTGAAATTAGATCAATCACTCCGTCAGTTGATGGTAGGTTGGGAGAAATTTTATGGTAACTAGTTGGAAATTATTGTTGTGGAATAGTAAGGTTTTCCAATAATTTTGAGGCTTCACCCATGTGAGGGAAAATGTGAGTTTGATGACTCCCTTTGCATAATTTACAAGGAAACCTAACTTTATCCTTTTCCCAGGAACCTGACTATCACTATTTGATGGATCAACAAAAATTTGATGAGATTTTTCTGACCATACTTCGAAGACCTCTGCAATATCAGGACAATTGATAAGGAAGTGGTCACCCCTACAAATCCTGCAAGGGTATTTGGGTTTAAGATGCATGTTGGAGGTTTCATCAACACTACTAAAATTTACAACCATGGTTGGTTGGTTGACTTCTTTCTTATCTTGCTTCTTCTTCTTCTTCTTCTTCCCTTTCTTCTTCTTCTTAGCCACCTGGTTACTAGCATCAAGGCTTTTACCAAGCGAAGAGGAAGAAATGGAGGAAGAAATATTAGGAAAAGAAGGTAAAGGGTCAACATAAGGTTGGTGATGTTGAGATGGTGAACTATGTTGAGGTGAAGCATCTGGTTGAGGCGGAACAATTGGAGTATTCGGGGCCAACAAAGTTGAAAATAACCATATCGGTAAATCTATTGCAAATCCAGGTAATGAAAAAGTAGCCATATAAGGAGGAAAAACATTTCCATAGCAAGGAAAAGTACCAGGATTCTCGTTAAGAGGGGTTCCTTGGTTGGTAAATTCTGGAACAGTTGCCATTATATTCAACTTCAGTGATTTTTATTAACAATTTAAAACTAAAATTAACAATTCACAATTCACACCTAACAATTAAAATTCAAAATTCACACCTATGGTCTCTAAAAGTAGAAACAAAAAAATTAACATGTGTTATCAAATCTAGGACTCAAACCACACACAAACAATAGATTCCTACACTAAAAACACTAGTTGGTGATGAAATCTAACATTGTAGAATTTTAATGCAAAAATGGCGGTTGGAACAGTTACCCCGATAACCTGCTTAATGAAACAGACTGGCACAAGTTTCTTCAAAAAACCATCTCGCATGAAGAAAACCCCCCAGAGAGTCCAAGTGAGTCTAGTCGACGTCTGCTCCAGGTATAGTGAGATATTTCCTTCATCGTCACCTTAGGAAATAATCTTAAGTTTATGGACACTAAGGTTACCAACAACAAAAAATACAACTAGGGGAACTATCTATGATTTGATTCTACGTGCAAGGGTAGAGTAACAAAGCTCAATCCCCTTGAAGGCTCCTCAGCATGGTCTATCCGAGGTTTACCAACAAGTGACCCCAGGCTCCTCGAAAATGGTTTATCCGAGGTTTACCGTTTGTAATGCGCACATATCTTCTATCTTCCCCGATGAAACAAAATTGATTATCTCAAAGGTTTGGACATGATCTCATGATTAACTCCTTTAAGAGAAGCTTCCCAGAATGTACCAGTTACAATTGGATTTATTTCCTACCGCAAGATTTATCTACTTGTTTGTTTTAGTTGCTTTGGAAAGTTAACTACAACCTATTCCAAAGCACTAATCCTGAGCTAGATTGGTGGAAAGAGCCCTAAACTGTAAAAAATACTAGATGAATTTTAATTAAGCACTGTGTTATTTAGGCTATTATTACTCAAAAGGGTAAATGGATATGAAACCAATGGTGTTATGGCCCGACCCAAAACTTAATGCAATCGAATATGATAATGTAATCTTTTTAATTCGATGAATCCTAACTAAAGTAAGGAGAGAGTTTCTATTCACTTCCAACAATGCAAAAAATTGATCACTAAGAGAAAATATAAGAAATTCTCTAATGCACTAATTTCATCAAGAAAAACTAATGCAAATCAATTCCAAAACAATTTTGTTATTTTTGTGTTTTTAAAACAAGAATAAAAACATCTAAATTCAAATCAAAGAAAACTGATTTTTCAGAATGTAAACTATGCAGTTGTAATCTATGCACAATTCACTCATATTCTGAAAATGAGAATTCTAATTATGCAAATGTGATCTATGCAAGAGAATTCTCAAACACAAGATGATTCTAATGTAATCTAAGAACCAATCAAGTGCAAGTAAAGAAAATCGGCTGAGAGTTCCAAAGATAAAAAAATAAAAACACTCAAAGGCAATTAACACTCATACACAATTGTGAATGATGCAAAATTGTGAAAAGACTAAGACAAACCTCCAAGTAATGACCAAAGGAAATAAAATTAAGAATTTCTCAAAAAAAGAGACTCAAAACACCCAATTAACTTAACGGAGATTGATGAGATGAAACAATTTGCTGAAATAAACTCATAAACAAGGATTTTTGACAGAAAAATACAGATCTGGCTAGATGCTAAGAATCCTAAATTAAATCTAAACTAAACTAAAAGAAGAAATATAAGTTTTCCAAGACTTTTAACAGGGTCTGCAACAATGTGCGGTCCCCAGAAAAGTTCAAGAAAAACAAAAAAGACTTCAAAACTTTTCAAAGCAAAGACAATCTGAGTTACCCAAGCCCGTAAAAATCAATAAAAAATCAGAAAAAAAAAAGCATTTTCTCAAATCAAAACAAAGGAAAATAAAAAAAAGTTCTTTCCCCAGTGGAGTCACCAATTTGTTGGCTGGATAAATCGATCTTGCGGACAAGATCGATCTCCCTAGTACCAAAAGGTAATCTAGAAACAAACAGCCAAAGAAACCTATCTTTCTCTAGACATATGCGATTTACAAAAGAATACTATAAAGGTGTTAAGGTCTTACCGTAGATCCAATGCTTGTTCGAAGTAGTTTTCCCTCAGTCACTTGAAGGAGTTATCTTTTATAGACCTGTAGTCACAAACAAGCAAACATTAAATAACACCTATATAGTAAATATTATAAATCAAGCCTGTCATTGTGATCAAGGAATCCATGAAATAAATAGTTAATTAACAGCTTATTGAGAAGAATGAATTCATTTGTATTAAATTTGAATGAAGGAAAACCTTACAACCTTAACCTTGATGTTGAACAGGCCTTCCCGGGGTCCGAAAGCAGGAATATCCTCTACTCTGACAATCCTTGTACTCTTCCAACCGAGACAAATAGAGGTATGTGATCTTTCTTCAAAAAATATCAGTTAAATGAGTCTGAAACCCAACAAAACTTCACCTCAATCACACACTAAAGCTTGAACTCCTCAATTGTTAGTCTCTCCATTGTAACCCTTTAAGGTTGCCCTATGCCTCTTTTTATAGTGCAAAAGAGGAGGTTACAGTTCCACATATGAAGGGATAGAATCCTCCTTCAAAGGGATAAGCTCCTCACATCAAGGGGTTAGCTCCTGAAAGTGTGGGATGCATGAACCTCAAAAGAGCGTACTCACCACCAAAATATCTCCTCCAGAAGCTTCTAAAATTTACTGAAAATAAGTTTTCTAGATTTACTTCTCACACTTTTTGACTTTGACAGGGGTACACACCGTTTACATTGGAAAATTGCGTTCTGAAACATAGGTAAGCAGATCATTAGGTGTGTACCCCAGCCAGGATCACAGGTAAGACACACAGATGGTGCGTACATAAGGCCTTGGAGTTTTTTAAGGTTTTTATCCTATTTTTAGGGCTTGACATGAGGAGTAGAGGTTGTAAGATTTGCAGAGGAGGTAAGTATGAGTGACAATGAGCTCATACAGTCAGCAGAGTGTCAAGGTGATAGTTTTTTAGTGCAACAATCACATGATTGGTTTCAAGCTGTATGGGATCGGTGTGGTATCTTGATAGTGGTGCATCTTTCCATATGACGGGAGACAAGGTCTTGTTTAGTGACTTGGAGGAGAAGGACCTTCAAATGCATATAGAGATGGGCAACAATGGTCGATACAATGCGACTGACATTGGGACCATTACCTTTGAGAGGGAGTCCGATAATACATTCTTGTTGAAAGATGCTATGCATGTTCCACGTCTAAAGAAGAACTTGGTCTCGGTCAAAATGTTGGAAGACAAAGGTTATGACGTTGTTTTTAGCGATGGAAAAGCTTTCCTGTGGCATAAAAAAACTAGTCAAACCAAGAGGATAGGGATTTGAGTTAAGAATCACTACAAGCTGGAGGTAGATGGTTGCATTGCAATGGTGGGAAAAGCAAAAGATGTGGTGAGCCGGGATGAGGGTGAATTATGGCACAGGAGATTGGGCCATCTTCACCATTGCGCTTTGAAGATTTTGCAGCAAATTTTTGCTGGACTTCCCAAGGGTACTCCTGTGTAGTTATATCAGTGCAAGGGATGGACTACGAGTAAGTTTGTGAAGATCACATTTCATGAGAAGGAGAACCATGCTTCGGTGATCCTGGAGAGAATTCACACAGACATGTGTGGACCTTTCTCGGTTGCTTCAATAGAAAAACACAAGTGTTATGTTATATTTTTTTATTACTATTCTCGTAGATGTTGGATATTCTTCATGTAGAAGAAGAGGGAAACATTCTCAAAGTTTTGTGAGTTTAAAGCATTAGTGGAGAAGGAGTCGGGGAAGCAAGTGAAAGCTCTATGGAGCGATAATGGTGGTGAATACATCTCGGGCGAATTCAAATACTTCTGTAGAAAAGAATTAATTCGAAGAGAACTCATAGCGCCTTATAACCCACAGCAGAATGGGGTCGCTGAGAGGAAGAACAAAACGCTCATGGGTGTTGCATGAGCGATGATGCATGACTAGGGCCTACAGATGCACTTGTGGGTGGAAGCATGCAACATTGTGGCTTATGTGAAAAACCATTGTCCTCACATAGTTCTTAGCATGAGTACACCTGAAGAAGCTTTTTTTGGTAAGAAGCCTGACATTTATCATTTGAAGATTTTTGGCTCATCTGTTTACATTCATGTGAAAAAGTATGCCAGGAAGAAGTTGGAGCTGACTGCAAAAGTTCAGATATTTATGGGGTACACAGAAACACCCCATAATTATCATGTTTATTTTCCAAACAGTTGGATTACTGTGGTGCAATGGGATATTCAATTCAATGAGGTGAAAGCCATGAAGTTTTCGCTTGAGAGGGAGTTACACTTGCATGTAGAGGAGGAAATTCGTGTTCCCAAAGATAAGCCTCTAGATGTGGATCAGCCACAGGAGGAGATTCATGGAGTGGATGAGTCCACTCATGCAGAGCCAAACATCAGACAAGGTAGAAAGAAAACCACAAAAGATGAGAGACTGAAGCTCGATGCGGCACAGAATGTAGGAGTCCCTACATCACAGCACAGACAGAGACAGTCACCTAACCGATTTATTGGTTACATGGCTCTTATGAGCAAGTGTATCATGACAAAGCCATCTTATTTTGAAGAAGTAGTGCAGGAGCCTACATGGGTAGATGCCATGGTGGAGGAGTATGACTCCATTGTCAGAAACAATGCTTAGGATATTGTTCCAAGGATAGTGGGTAAATCAGTTGTAGGATCAAGATGGATCTACAAGGTAAATCAAGTTGCTGATGGGAGCGTCAAGAAGTATAAGGAAATATTTGTTGTCTGGGGCTTCTCATAGATCGAGAGGATTGATTATGAAGAAACCTTTTCACCTGTCGCACGGTATTCTTCCATAAGGACCATCCTTGCTCTCTCAGTGCAGATGGGTTGGAACATTCATTAGATGGATGTGAAGAATGTGTTCCTTAATGGGATCATTGAGGAAGAGGTGTACATTGAGCAGCCTGAAGGATTTGAGATCTACAGCAGTGAGTCACATGTGTGCAGGCTCAAAAGAGCATTTTATGGGCTAAAGCAAGCACCTTGTGCTTGGTACACACGGATCAAAAACTATTTCACTGGACTTGGCTTCACCAAGAGTGAGGCAGATGCAAACCTATACAAAATTGTGGTGGAGGGTAAGATTTTAATCATTGTTATTTATGTTCATGATTTAATACTAACGGGTGATGAGAAGTTGATACACTCATGCAAGGCAGATCTTGCAAAGGAGTTTGAGATGAAGGATTTGGGCCTCCTTCATTATTTCCTTCGATTGGAAATATGGTAGTGGGAAGGTGAACTGTTTCTGTCTCAAGGAAAGTATGCTCGAGAGATACTGGAGAAGTTTCACTTGCAAGGCTACAAGCCTATCGACACTCCTCTTCCAGGAAATTGGGGGAAATAGGATGCTACATCGGCAGAGGTAGTGGATGCCACTGTTTATCGACAGTTGGTGGTTTTGCTCATGTATTTAGTTAATACAAGAACGGACATATGTTATGTGGTGAACCAGCTTTCACAAGCGATGGTTAAGCCTACCAAGCTCTTTTGGAAGGCAGGCAAGCATGTCCTAAGGTATCTCAAGGGTACATCTGAGTATGGCTTATGGTATAGACAGACGGATGAGGTGAAGCTGCATGGCTTCATGGATGCAGATTGGGCAGGCAGCCCAACAGACAGAAAGAGCACATGAGGAGGGATTTTTAGTATCGGATCTATGACAATTTCATGGTACAATAGGAAACAAATATCCGTGGCACTCAATTCAGCGGAAGCAGAATACATGGCAGCAAGTCAAGCTACATGTGAGCCTATCTGGATGAGGAAGAGCCTGGTCGGTTTTTTGAGTTCACATTTAGATCCTACAGTGATACATTGTGATAATCAGAGTTGCATTAAACTCTCAATTAATCCTATGTTTCATGATAGATCTAAACATATTGATATCCAGTATCATCATATCAGAGATTGCGTGTAGCGGAAGATCATGTTTCTTCAGTACATTCCTACGGAGGATCAGGATGTAGATATTCTTACGAAGGTGCTCACCAGGAGAAAATTCGAATACCATAGAGGCAGGATTGGGGTGAAGGATAATCCCTATATTGTTGAGAAGGAGTGTTGAGATTCAACAAGATAACGAGCTTAGTGAAAATGAGTCGCCTTCACTAAGTGGGCCTGCAGGCTATTTTTGGCACAAGTCTATTTTTAGACTATGTCTATTTTTAGACATGATGATCACATTTTAGAATTTACAGGATGCTATTTGTGGATGGTTGATCAAGTTGGAAAAATAGATGAAATTTTGTTTTTAGAATATTGGGCAAAGTCTATTTATAGATCGTCAATCTAAAAATAGAAGTGTCGATTATTATTAGCTCTTAATAATAATCTGACAATAAAAAACAACTTATTCTCTTGGAGCACTTAATTTCAGTGCACAGATTTGGTAAATCAGTGGGTTGAAGGAATTATGAAATTCCTAGGGTTTATTGGTGGCTCATGCATGGAGGACTCAGTTAGAAATAAAGTGGCAAAGTTATGATAGAGTTGGAAGAGTAGTTCATGGAGTTGTTATTCAGTTTAACTCAGTTAATGGAGTTAAACTCAGTTGAGCTAGTTGTATCTAGTCTAACTAAATGATACACTAGTGAGAGGAGTGAATTAATTAGTTAATTAATTCACAAATAATAACTCATTAATCAAATAAACAATCCAGCAGTTAACTACACTGCATGGCAGTTCCAATGGAGACCCAGTGGAGAGATAGGTGAAAGGGAAAGATGGACTATCCGTTGTGACTATAGTGATGCATTTATTGCACCACACACACATTGGAGCTACCAATGAGGATTCCACAGTCAAGGCAAGGGTAATTCAAATTCATTCAGAGCTATTCTTCAACAGGGATTGCGCAATGGAGGCAAGCTATTAGGTGGCAAGAAATCGGTGCATGGATTTGCAAATTTCTTCTGATTAGTGTGTGACAATTGATTGTATTGAGAGCTTGATGTACTAAGCTTTGTATGAGATTGTTACATGATCTGCATGATACATAATATATGATAGTTGGGGTTTTCAGCTTCAAGCTTTCTTGTTAAACAACCGTGTTATGTGCGATTTTTTTTATTGCTTCATGTGTTTGCAATTGTTTTTAATTTCCGCAAAAGATTAATAGTGAAAAGATTCTGTATTTAGCAAGAAGATAATTATTGTTAGATCAGGAGAATCTAGATATATAAATGCATCTTGTATATAATTTCTACACTATTTGATTAGGTACTATTTTAATGCTTTCAAATTTTGATAATATTTGTAATGGATTTTCCTTCTTTTCCCATTTATTAATGAATAATTTATGAAAAACTGCTAAATCAGCAATAATACCAGGATTTAAAACTTTAAACCATATTTTAACCTCACCGGTTAATGTTTGAGCAAAAAGTCTCATTTGTACATCAAAATCATCTATTTCATGAAGCTCAAAATAATATGTCATCTTATTTACATGTTGTTGGACAGTATATTGAGTGATTGCATCAAATTGATGTATTTTGTTTTGATAGTCCTGGGGCATTTCATGTAACTGGGCTGGAAGGATCAAGGAAGCATATCTAGTAGTCATGGCTTGAATTCTAGCTTGGCTTGCGAGTAAGTTGGAAGTACTTGAGGTAGAGCTAGAAGCACTTGCTGATGTAGCTGCAGAACTTATAGATGAGATTGGGATATAGGAAGATGTACTGGAAAATGTGGTTGAGAAACCAAAGGATGAAGTTGGGAAATATGAAGAGGTACTATGAGACAAGAATGATGTATTGGAAAATGTAGAAGGAAAACTAGTGGATGGAGATGAAGTGGTGGAGGATGGGAATAATACTCTAGGTTGGAATGGTTGTTTAGGAATAAATTGATCCGTGGAATGGAGTGTGGTGGATATTATGGATGATGATGTGGTTGTTACACCATTTTTTTCTCATCTAACCTATTATCATTAGATGGACCCAAGTACACCATGTAAGACCAATTTTACCCTAAGTAAAATTGCCTTCACTATGTTAAATAACTTAATAAACCACATTTATTAGGTTGTTTATGGTCCAAATAGGAAACCCCAAAAAGGAAATATTAAACAAACCTATATTTGTTTGATTTTCCTCATGGAATAATTAATTAAACCATAATTTAATTATTATTCCCAGTCATGTTTAACCCAAAATCAAAGAAATTAATTAGATAAACCTTTATTTATCTCATTATTTTCTAGGAATAATTATTTAAACCTTATTTAGATAATATTCCTTGTTAAATATGACCAAATCACCCACAAATAATTAAATAAATCATTATTTATTTGATTATCTTCTAACCGCTTCCTTAAAAATATAAATAAATCATTTATTTATTTATTTTTGACAAATCAAGGGATTTGACCCAAGTCAAATACCTTTCCCTCCAACAAATATAATAAAATATTCCATAAAAAGTGGATCTAGATCTGGTTAACCCATGCACCAAGATCTAGAATGACCCAATATTTTGTTATAAATAGGAGGGTTTTTCCTACCATTCTTCACCTTTTTGTTGCCTATTAGATCACTCTGGGTCTATACACTTGGTCACTCTTTTCTACCATTTGCTGTGTGAGCTCCCTTTGAGTTCTATTCTTTGTGTGGGTTTTCTACACCAACAAGAGAGAGAAATCTTAGATCTGAAGTGCTGAGGACTTCCAAGAACCCATCCCACCGAGGAGAATTGGATACGCCTTCTTGTTTTCCTCCCAGGTGCCCAATTAATATAAAAATTCTTTCAAAAATTGTTCTTGTCTTGTCTATTGGTATATGGAGCAAACCCTTGTTTTTTCTGCTTAATGTCTTTTCATGCATAGATCTGGTTTTTGCAGCTCTTTTATGTTCAACTAACCGTAGATCTGAAGATATTGGCAGCCACTTTTTTTGTTAGGGCTATTAGTTATGCGTAGCTAAAGTGGTCCTTTTTCGTACACTTCGACAAAGGATTCATACTAACAAATGGCGACTCCACATGGGTTTTAAATTACGACCGCTGTCGTTTTTCATATTCTTGCATATCCAGCTACTTCAGACCCTAGGGTTTCTTTTCAGCTGTTTATTTTTCCTATTTTTATGTTGTTTTTCTCACATAAAACCCTAAAACATTAAAATTTTTAACTTCCGTGTGTTTCTGGCCCTATTGCGCAGGTAAGCGACATCAGCCACAACTGAGACGACAACTTTTCCGAAAATCTGCCGCCGAGACAACTGAAATGGGAGGTCGCACTTTTCAGCCCAAAAACTGTGACCTAGACCTCCAGGTTGCACTTTTCAGCCTCTTTTTTGTGACCTGCACTGAAAACAGGTCAGAACCTGCGACCTGCCAATTTTTCAGTGGTTTTTCTACAATTTTTCTGGGTTTTGCTGAAGCTTCTGTCAGGGTTTTCCAGCCTCTGTCTCAGCCCGCTTTGACCTAGTTCTGATCTGTTTTTACTCATCTAAGTGGAAACCTAGCCCCCTAGGGCTTCAGTACCCTCCACTTTTTGTGGAAGAGTTTTAGCTGTTTCAGCCGTCTGTTTTTCAGAGTTTCAGCCTTCCCTTTTTCAGATCTGAAACCTCCTCCTCAGATCCCTTTAAATCAACCTTTCTTCCTTTCAAATCACCTCTTGTCATTTTGTTTGGACCTCTTTTTAGGACCTCCTCCCTGTCCTTTCCGCTTTTTGCTGATTTCCTCCCTTTTTCCAGCCACCTTGCCTTTGTCTCTTGGCTGTGATCTGCACCTCTTTTCAGCAGCTTTATCCTTTAGATCCCTGTCCCTTTTGACCTTAGATCTATTGGCCTCTTTTCCGTGTGTTTTGCCTAGATTTTTCCCCTTTTTTTAGATTAGTTTTGAGAGACCCGCCTTCTTGGGTTAGATAGATGCACAAGTAGCTGTTATTTTTCTGTTATTTCAGCATTATATACTGTTCTCTGCAGATTTATTTTCAGTTACGCAGCACACTTTTTTCTTTCTCTCAAAACGGAAAGGGTTTAAAAATTCAAATTAACGCACGCCACACACCGGACCCTAAGTGAAGAAGCGCTCGGTTATCACCGCCCGGAAAGACTCTAAACGAATCACACACATTTTATGGCCTTGACCACGGATTCTCGTCCCTTTTTTCCCTCGTTTCGCTTCCTTCTTCCCGTCATCATCGTGCCCCCAGGCGCCTTTCCGTGAGACTTTGGCCTTCTCCCTTAGTTTCCGCCGACACCGCTCACTTCGCCGTCATGCTGTGCCAGCCCTCCTCCGAGTCCGCACTCGACTCCTCTCCGATTCATCGGAGCTCTTCCTTCTCCTCCCGGTTCTCCCCCTATCACCTTCACTATGTCCGGGTCCAGGGCCTAACGCCGGTGGTGCTCCAGGCCTAATGCCGGACGATTACTTATGAAGGGAATCGGCCATTGTAGAACTACCTCGCCATACCCTTTGCTGCCATACATTGCAGGCCTCAGCCTCCCCGATTTCCATCAGTTGATCAACGACCCTATCCGCCACAATGTTGGTTGGCCTGCCATGCCAACCAAGCTCCCTTCCGACATTCCTAAATTCGAAGGCCAAGCTAGAGAAGATCCATCCAATCATGTCCGATCTTTCCACATGTGGTGTTCCTCCAATTCCATTACCGATGACTCCATCCATCTTTGTTTGTTCCAACGCACGCTTACCGGCGAAGCTTCTAAATGGTATGTCGACCAAGCCACCTCTTCCCATACCACCTTTGTGACCATTGCCCAAGCCTTTTTATCTTACTTCCAGCTCCCTCTTCGATACGATACCGGTACGGAGCTCTTGACTTCCTTTAAGCAAACATCTTCGACCCGCCTTTCCACCCATGTTCAGGAATGGCGACGTAGACGCAGCTTATGTCGAGCTCCCCCCTTCAAAGATTGGATCTATATGGACTGGTTCCTTCGCTCTCTCCTAGCTCCCATCGGCAAAGATGTTGCCTCCCATTTCCCTCAAACCGAAGAAGCCGCCCTCCAAATAGCCTTGAAATATGACCTGATCTATGCCCAGTCTGGTTATGTTTATACCGTCCTTCCTGACCTCCCCAGGCCCGGTGGCGCTAATGCCCCGAGGGCATCTCATTCCGCCGATGGTATCGTTGGAGCCCTTTCCCATCCGTATGCTCAACCTCCTATGGGCTACGGTCTCCCTCCCGGAGGGGCCAGCACCTCTAGCACTCTTCCCCCTCCCGGTAGCATGTACCCAGGATACGGCATGCCTCCTCCTTTTGCCCAACCTCGCTACCCCAATGTTTCCCAAATCAACCTAACAATTACCCTTATCTCAAACAGGCGCTGTTCTCCAAAGATATGCGCTTCACCTCCTTAATTCTCGAACCTGTTGACTAACACTTACAATTTCCAGGCAAGATTCCATACAAATAGTGGCGCGCTAATCCCCCTTCTTCTCAAAGAAGGTGTTGGCCAAATCCAACCGATCCGCCCCACCGGCTGTGGACCCAATCCTGTGGTTTTGACCCTAACACCGCTAACCAAAGAATAGGGCACTCACCAAACTGACATGCCTCTTCGCATCAATAAGCCTTGTTCGTGTTGCGTGTTTATGGAACCGTCCATTACACCCACGATTGTCCCCTTTTACCACAGATGCGGCAGATGTGGGAGTCTCAAGCCACATTGCGCGGACAACATGCCTCCCCTCACGCTCCCCCTAATGTGGCCACCACTCAACCGGCTGTGTTTACTGATCCTTTCCCTCAGCAAGGATTCGTGGCTACCCAACCACTTGACGGGCGGGTCTCCACTCCACCTTCCATTTCTGGTTCCTCCGATTACCAGATCCTCATGATGACCTCTGATCCATCCCCAACCGTCGACCTTCACCTTCAAACTCTGTCTCGCCAGTACCCCAAGCCTCCTACTCAGTCTGCCCACGAGCCTCCTTCTTCAGGTTCTACAGAGCCTCTTTCAACATCCAGTGGCCCCTTGCATATCCCTCAACCCAAAGTTGAGGTTCATACCAAGATTCCTAAGGGACCATTACGTCGAAACGCTGCTTCTGGTCGAGCTGCTCATTCGTATAGCATAGTAGATGATTTGGCGCAATCTCCTGCTCCCATTTCCACACTGGAACTCCTCCATTCGTGCCCTTCCCAAAAGAAGACTCTACTATCTGCTGTCGGCGCTGTAGATCCTACTGATGACCAAATGATTATTTTCGATGCCACTCAATCGGACCATCCTCCTCTTCCTCCTTCCGTCTCCTTCCAAATCCCAGTCAAAATCTGGAACGCCAACGTTTCCCGCTGTATAATTGATGAGGGGGCATCCACCTGCGTGATGTCCACTTCAGTTTGGAAGCAACTCGGATCCCCTGAGCTGGCCCCTTCCACGATCACCCTTTGAGCGTGGGATGGTCATGCCTCCCAGCCCATTGGCATGTTTCGTAATTGTCCTATCACCCTCGTAGGTAAGACTATTTGTGTTGACGTCGAAGTCATAGACGCCCCGCTAGACTACAACATTCTATTGGGGCGAAGCTACACCTATGCTATGTTCGCTGTCCCGTCCGTAGTTTTCTGCAAGATGTCTTTCCCCCATAATGGAAGGATAGTCACCATTGACCGGTTGACATATCATGAGCCAAAATCTCATACCTCACTTGAGACGACCATCTCTTCAGTAGCCAACAAGCAAACTGTCGATTCCTTGACCAGTGTCTCCCCCGGCGTTTACAAGGATTCCTCCCTACTTGGAACTTTTCCTAGTCTCCCCCCTCCTCCTATCTCTGACCCCAGCTCATCGAATGTTTGCATGATGCAATCGTCTCAGGCTGATCTCAAGCAACCTGCTTCAGGTAGTCCGCAAACGTGCCCTCCGCAACCTGCTCCTAGCCCTTCACCTGCAGTTGGTATTCATGACCCCCTGTATCCTCCTGGCACGGTTCCTCCAGGCCTTAGCCATTTAGGAGCCGTCCCACCTGGCCATTACCCCTCTGGACAGATATCGTTCCTAGCTCCCCCACCAGGAGTGTACACGGTACCGGTCATGGCCACCCTCTCTCTTCCGAACCTGACCCTGGGCATACCCATCTGGTACATCGACCCTCGAGCCACTACCCCACCCGGTCACCCCAAACCCTACCTTGCTTTTACACCGGTTCAACCGATCCCCCTCACTTCCTCCGGGCCCCCCGCACCTCCCCAGGGCCCTACCCCTGTGGTGCCAGCCCCGGGAAAGAAAGGCAAAGCTCGTAAGGGGGCAACCGATAAGGACCAAGCCACCCCGCCAACCCCTACCCCTCCGCAACCACCAAAGCCCACTATCCAATGCGCTTTGTGCGATGTTGTCGGTCACGCCACCCATCTGTGTCCTGAATTGCCGCACCTCAAGATCCTGGTCAACGAGACGTTCCCCGACTCTGACATCCCCGAAGTCTACGTCACTATCCCGGACTCTATACCAAAACTCAAAACCTTGCGCACAAACCACCCTTGTGCTTTGTGCGATTTCCAAGGCCATTACACCCACCTCTGTCCTCGCCTTGATAAGTATCATTCCTCCTTGGACACGTACCGCCAATTCAAAGCTACGCACGACAAGATACCTTCTCACTTGTCTGCGAATCATACTTCGATAGGACCAGAGGATATTCCTACTCCCATTCACATTCCTCCTCCCACTATCGAACCAAAAGAACCTTCAACCACCATTTTGTACCTATCATCATCCTTGCGAGATAGTTCACCTCACCTTCAACCCACAGATACTCTTGGTTCCTCCTCAGTCGACCTTGGATCTATTGACATTGCGCATCTGAGCCCTTCACCTCCAGATGACCCGTCACACATCACTACCTCCTCGGGTGACCCGTCTTCCTCCAGTCTTCCCATCTTCCAGTCCGATGAAGACATTATGGAAGCCATGACCAACCCTGACTTTCCCTAGGATGATATGCACCATCGCGCATACTTCCTCCCACAGCAGTCCCATGACCAATATGCTGTGGAAACCAAGGACTTCATTCCCAATGCATTCGATTGGTTCAAAAATCCCATCCCTGCACCTGATGCTTTCGAAGAAGGAAACACGGCCAACATCTCTCCTACCATCAAAATTGACATTTCAGTCAAACCAGGAATCGAAGAATATATCACCTTGGGCGCCCACTGTACCCCGGAAGAAATCGAAGCTTACACCAAGATTTTCAAAGAATTCCGTGATATCTTCGCCTGGTCCTATTTTGAAATGCCCAGACTCGATCCAGCCATTGTCAAACACCATATCGACACATGGCCTGACGCCAAACCAGTCCGTCAAAAGTTTAGACCCATTCATCCTTCCAGACGTGATGCTATCAAATCTGCAATCGATAAGCTCAAGTAGGCTGGTTTTTATTTACCCCATTGAATACACCACTTGGGTATCCAACCCAGTTCCCGTTCTCAAGAAACAAGGCACCATCCGTGTCTGCACAGACTTTCGCGACTTGAACAAAGCTTGTCCCAAAGACAACTTCCCCACACCGTTCATTGACCAAATCATTGACGAGTGTGCAGGGCATGAGGTTCTATCCTTTATGGATGGTTTCTCCAGATACAACCAAATTGTTATCCGTCCTGCTGATCAACTAAAAACCGCGTTCATTAGTCTGTGGGGAACTTTTGCTTACCGGGTCATGCCTTTCGGCCTTAAAAATGCCGGCGCCACTTTCCAACGGGCCATGTCTTATTGTTTCCATGACTTAGCTCATATTATCCTTGCTTATTTAGACAACCTCACTGCACGTTCTAAGCATCGGGCGCAGCACCTCCACGATCTGCGTACCATTTTTCTCCGATGTCGCAATTATAATATCTACCTTAACCCATTGAAATGCGTCTTTTGCATTCCCGTCGGCCATCTCTTAGGCTTCATCATGTCTAAGGATGGTATCACTCTTGACCCTTTGAAAGTTCAAGCCATTCTTGAACTTCCCATTCCGCGTACCCTCCGCCAGCTCCAAAGTCTCCAAGGCAAAGCTAATTTTCTTCGTCGGTTCGTCCCTGACTATGCCACCACTGCACATGGGTTCCTTAGACTCCTCCGATCTACTATCCCCTTTGTTTGGGATTCCTATGCTCATGAGTCTTTCGACGCCCTCAAGCAGGCTCTCACATCCGCTCCCTTGATCTGCCCTCCCAATTTTGATCGGGACTTCATCCTGTATATCTCCGCTTCCACCTATTCAGTCGCTGGGGTCCTTATCTAGGAAGATGACAATGGTATCGAGCATGTGATTTACTACGTCAGTAAGAACCTTGTAGGGCCTCCTGTTTCCTACTCATATGAAGAAAATTAGTGTTGGTTGTCGTGTTCTCAGTCCAAAAACTTCGTCATTATATCCTCATGTGATCCACCAAGGTCGTGACTAATTCCAACTCCATGGCTTTCCTATTGAGTCGTCGTATCCTCACTGGGAAGTATGCCCGTTGGGTCATTATCCTTCAGGAATTCGACCTCTAATTTGTCACACCCAAGAGTAAGAAAGGCTTAGCCCTCGCTGAGCTCATTTCTGAATTACCTACTGGATCGCAAGACCCTCCAGTTAATGATGATTTCCCTGATGAACACTTATTTGCCATTACTTCCAACGACCCATGGTACGGCGATATACCTACTTACTTGCGAACCCAAAAGTTCGTCCTCCACCTTGATCGTGAAGCTCGCTGACGTATCCGACACCAGGCTCCCCGATACCTCCTCATCGACGACGACCTCTATCGTCGCGGGGTTGACACTGTCCTTCGTAGTTGTCTCACACATGCTGAATCTGAACAGGTCCTTAATGCCTGCCATAGTGCCGCTTGCGGTGGCCACCTCTCCGGTCTTGCTACTGCCCAGAAAGTCATGCGCGCTGGGTATTTTTGGCCTTCCCTCTTCAGTGATTGCATTGAGGCAGTCAAACACTGTCCCAATTGCCAACATTTCACCCCTAAGGCGTGAGCTCCCCCAGCTCCCCTCCATCCGGTCGTCTCAACTGGTCCCTTTTGTAAATGGGCCATCGACTTTATGGAGTGTCGCCCGCCATCCGCTGGTAACCACAAATATATCATCGTGGCGGTCGACTATTTCACAAAATGGGCTGAGGCCATGCCAACATTTAACAACACAGCAGCTACCGTAGCCCTCTTTTTCTTTAACCACGTTATCGCTCGATTCGGGGTTCCGAAACAACTGGTCTCTGACCATGGCAGACATTTTGAAGATGAGATATGGCGTGAGCTATCCTCACTGTTGGGTTTTGAGCACCAATATTCCTCCTCCTATTACCCCCAAGGTAATGGCCAAGTTGAAGCAGTCAACAAAATCCTCAAGACTATGCTTCAACGGACGGTGAATAAGCACAAAACCAACTAGCATCTCATGCTCTTCCCTGCTTTATGGGCCTATCGGACTTCTGTCAAAACCACCACCGGGTTTACTCCTTTCCACCTCATTTTTGGGGAGGAGGCAGTCTTACCGATCGAGTGTGAAATTCCTTCCCTGCATCTGGCCCTTGAACTTCTCCCTGACACCCAACCTCTAGAACAACGACTTATCATGCTTGAGCATGCTTCTGAAGACCGCCGTGTTGCCTTGCAAATCATGGAAGCGACCAAGAAACGCACCAAAGCTCAGTATGACCGAAAAGTCCAGCTTCGCACTTTTCACGAAGGCGACCTTGTTCTAGTCTATGACCAGGCCCATGATGTCCTTGGTCATGGGAAGTTCGACTCATTATGGCTAGGCCCTTACGTCATCAGTAAGGATCTCGGCAAGGGGGCATACCTCTTAGAGGATTTCGAAGGCAATCCCCTTCCTAATCCTCGCAATGCACTCTATCTTAAGAAATATTACCCTTAGCATTTCCCTTCTGAAATGCATGTTTTATTTTCTTTTAGATAGCCAGCATATTTTTTTGTTTTTGTGATTTTCTACTTCACCCGGACCCATTTTTTCCAAGGAGGGTCACTTCACCTCCCCTTTAAATCGAATCTCCTCACTTACGACACTCGTACTTGGGGCACCACTTCGCCTCCATACTTGTCCACGTTCGTGTCGATTTTCGTCATGAGTTCCCACCTTGTACTCATGTTTTCATGGTCCCCCATTGGGCCTTTACTGTGTGGAAACACCATCAAGTCGCCCTTGTTTAGAGCATCCAAGTTGAGTCATCATCGCATTCATGGAGTCTATCCCGAGTCCCTTTGTACCCCGCTATAGCCCTCCATCCTTCATTGCTTGGTCTCTCTCTTGTGTCGCACATTATGACCTTCAGTCCCACTGTCCCCTATCCCTTATGATATTTTGTTAGTCGCTGCCATGTCATTCATGCCGTTTATGCTCTAACAAGGGAAGTCGTCCATTCGCTACTCAGTCCTTTCCATTTCACCATCATCATTAGTGTCAGTCTGTCCGTCGCTCTACTATTTTCTCTCGTGCCTTAGTTGAGGATCTCTCATTGCCTCACCTATGGCGGACCTCCTTCTGTCGACATCAGCTCATTCATTCCAGAAGCCAGGTCTAGAGGGTGGTGTACCTTGGTTCCAGCTTCCACTCTTGTTCGGTGCCTCAGATCAGGCAAAGGGATCTCTCATTTCCCTTTGACTTGATTGTTTCTCCAGCTCCTTTCAGCATGACCGAGATCCGTATACTTGATGGTTCAGTGATATAGCAGCAGCTCTTGATGATCCCTGGGTGTGTGTGAAATGTATCAACCCTCATGAGGGGGTGGCCCTGCAAGTATCCCCCCACATGCCCGGATGACCTCTTCCTTGCAGCCTTCGATGCAGCTCTAGATATTTGATGATGTTGGCCTTCACCACTTGCAGCGCCTCTTTGATTTGCATGTATCAGTCAGATTTTGTGAGCCCTTCCCCATTTACAAGGGGCATTTGGGTTGTATTTATCTCATGTACTCAGATATTATTGTACCAGTCCTGGCTGTTATCCCAGGCACAACATGTATGTGGGATTCCTCATTGTATTTTTATCTGGCTCATGATTATGCTAGCTGTACTCTATGGTTCGGTCCCTTGTTTACTGGACACACTATTCTTTTGTACTTTGTCTCGGCGGGCATAGGTATGCCTCCCCCGCCGCCTTCAGCACAGGTACCCTCTCATAAAAAGAGACTTGTTGCACCTGCGAGTCTCGTCTCCTCAGGGTCTAGTCCTTCAGCACACTATCTACCTCACATTTCTCTCTCTGCCATCCCCTTTTGTTGTCTAGTGATTGTATTCTTACAACGTACTTCGGTCATACGATTTGCTCCTGACACTCGCACGCTGGGGGGCAATCTGTTACACCATTTTTTGGTCATCTAACCTATTATCATTAGATGGACCCAAGTACACCATATAAGACCAATTTTACCCTAAGTAAAATTGCTTTCACTATGTAAAATAACTTAATAAACCACATTTATTAGGTTGTTTATGGTCTAAACAGGAAACCCCCAAAGGAAATATTAAACAAACCTATTTTGTTTAATTTTCCTCATGGAATAATTAATTAAACCATAATTTAATTATTATTCCTAGTCATGTTTAACCCAAAACAAAGAAATTAATTAGATAAACCTTTATTTATCTTATTATTTTCTAAGAATAATTATTTAAATCTTATTTAGATAATATTCCTTGTTAAATATGACCAAATCACCCACAAATAATTAAATAAATCATTATTTATTTAATTATCCTTCAACCACTTTCTTAAAAAGATAAATAAATCATTTATTTATTTATTATTAACAAATAAAGGGATTTGACCCAAGTCAAATACTTTTTCCCTCCAACAAATATAATAAAATATTCCATAAAAGGTGGATCTAGATTTGGTTACATTATTTTAATCATGCACCAAGATCTAGAATGACCCAATATTTTGTTATAAATAGGAGGGTTTTTCCTACCATTCTTCACCTTTTGTTGCCTATTAGATCACTCTGGATCTATACACTTGGTCACATTTTTCCATCATTTGCTGCGTGAGCTCCCATTGAGCTCTATTCTTTGCATTGGGTTTTCTACACCAACAAGAGAGAGAAATCTTAGATCTGAAGTGCTGAGGACTTCCAAGAACCCATCCCATTGAGGAGAATTGGATACGCCTTCTTTTTTTCCTCCCAGGTGCCCATTTAAAACAAAAATTCTTTCAAAATTTGTTCTTGTCTTGTCTATTGTTATATGAAGCAAACCCTTGTTTTTACTGCTTAATGTCTTTTCATGCATAGATCTGGTTCTTGCAGCTCTTTTCTTGTTCAACTAACAGCAGATCTGAAGATATTGGTAGCCACTTTTGTTTTTAGGGCTATTAGTTATGCGTAGCTAAAGTGGTCCTTTTTCGTACACTTCGACAAAGGATTCATACTAACAGTGGTAGTAAATAGAGATGAACCTTGAGATTCTAAAAGATTGATATCTAAATGAGTGGTAGAAGGCTTAGGGGTATAAGCTGATAAAGCAACTAATTCAATTGAATGTTGAAAAATAGTTTCATCTATTTCCTTAAGTATAGTAGCATTTATTTCCTCAAGTTGATCATAAGCCTCAAAAATATTTGATTCAAAATCTACTGAAACAATTTCTTGTTTAATTTCAAGAGATGAAATAAAATTAGGATCTATAAGAGTGCTATTTAAATCACTTTCTGATTTGTTTCTAAATAAATAATGTTCAAAATTTAAGTCAAAATCAATGTCTTGTATAGTTGCCAACTATTTTGGAAGGGAATTTTCTCTAGCTAAGGAAACTTTATTACCTAAATCCTCTACTTTTTTATTCTTTTCCCTAATTATGTAAGGATCATCTACTATGACAGCAGGTTGTGGATCTGGATTTGACCTGGTATAGTAGACTCTTCTAGAAGCCAAAACTATAATTTTTAATGAAAATATACTCACAACTTATTAAATAGTCTTTAAGGTGAAAAGATAACAAAAAAGATTTCCTTTAAGACCTATTTAAAAACTGAGGATTGGTTAGTTCCCTAGCGTAGTCTCCAGTATGTTATCACTCTAATAATTCCCAAAGTCATGAGATTTTGATTTTATAGTTTTAAGAATATTAGAGGCAACCACAGACCTAATTTCAAGCTTTAGGATCTAGCCTTCCTAAGGCTCAAAGAGGGCTCTCTCTATAAGATTTAACTTTCTTTTATGTTTGATTTTAGGCTAGTTATATGGGGCAATTTGGTTTTGATAATTGGTTTGGTTTGGTCGGAAAAAATAAATTAATGAGATGGATAGTGATAAATCTATTTTTCCATTGGGAAAATGGAGTCAATGTGTCAAGAAAACAGATCAGGATCAAGGTCTAAAGTCAAATATTTTTAGGGCAAGATAGCAGAGTCACTCAAGATCTTTGAGGCTGATTGGTGAAGTGGTTTAATCGGGATAAGGAGAAATCAAGGATTCTTTGATCCAAATAAGGAATGAAGAATACAGATGACATTTGAAAGAGGGAGCAATTAAGGGTTCCCTACTCTGGAAATTAGCAGAAAACATTAAAATGAAAACCAGTAAATAAAAGAGTGTTATAACAAATTCTGATATATCACTTCCTGATTTCACATTAAAAATTAGAACACATTAATGTATGAATGGAAAACATAAGAACATTTAACAAATAATACAATAAAGTGCTTCACTTAAGTGTCCCAAAATATGACTTCTGAAATATGATGCTTTATTGATTTGATCCAGCTTGCTGACTTGAAACTTGTTACCAAAACCCTTCAGGTACAGAAAAATTGACTATAGAAATCTTCAGCAATTTATTCCCCACTAATACTTCAAAGAGTGAAGTATGTATACAAAAAATAATACAAAATATACTAGAATAATCATAGGAATTTTCTATGGAAAATAAAATATCTATTACAAAAAGATAGTGACAATTGCATAACAAACTTGCAAGTTGTCCTATTTATTAAATAAAATGTCACATAGGTTGCAGTTGGTTGTTTGAGGTGTCTTCAACATTGTCACTTCGTCTTCAACCAATTTCGAAGCTTAATCTCTCATCCGATACTCTTTATCTAATACTCTTTAACCATTTGAAACTCTTTAACCACTGTTTGACTGTTTTACTGCCTTGAAAAATCTATTTTTACTATGTAAAACAACACTCTATTTTTTCATCCTCTTTCACTGTAAACTGCCTTTTTACAGTAAATCTGTGAGTTTTTTTCAAAACTATTCATCAGGTAATTTAATATTTGTAATTTTTCTAAAATTCTCATCTGCCTCAGTGTATCTAACAAAGATTGGTTTAACTAAAAAGAGATGTTTTATCTCATGTTGTAAATAAATAAAAAAATTCAACACTCTTATGCAACACTTTACCAGTGGGAACTCCTTGCCAATCTGCCTTTTTCACTTGATCTTTAGCAAAGTCCCTGATTTTATTATTTTAATCTTATTGCTTCATTCGTTTATCATTTATAACAAGAATGTTTGGCAAGCCTTTTTGTCTTAATGTGTCAAACTTAACCATGAATCTAGTTATGGCTATGTCCATGTTTTGACACTTCTCTTCTAGTTGCTTCATTAAGTTTTTCTTTGAAAGTACCTTTCTCACCTCAAGAATTGTTTCAATTCTATCAGTAATTCCTATCTCATCCAATTCTTTCTTGTTTTTAGTGTTGAGAAACTTGATTATTTCTTGGGCTTCTTCAGGTTTGGCACGAAGCTCTTCTTTAGTCTTCATAATTTCTTCTTTGGCTGCTTTGATTAAGTCCTTTTGTTCATAAATTACTTGAATGGATCGCCAAGTGTCATTGATTGACTCAATCATATTGGACCATAACTGATTTTTCATGTAGGCCATAGGTTCTTTTAAGGTTAATTCTGCTTCAACCTTCTTTAACTGTTCACTTAATATTTTGGCCTTTTGCTCCTCTATTTTAGCATTTATTTGTGCTAACTTTGTGGCATCTTCCAAGTTCTTGATTTCCTCTTTCAATCTATTGATGTCATTATTCTATATTGACATATATTCCATGGCTTTAATGATTTTACTGGCCTCATCTGACTATTGCACTGCTGAAGTAGATGATTCCGTGGCTGAAGTAGTGGAAGAAGTGACTGGCACTGTTGTGGCCAGTGGGACTTTTTGTGCTAACTCTGCTACTAGAGTTGAAGGAACTGTTGTTGTTACCATGGGAATAACTGTAGGGGGAACACTTTCAGTTTTTGTAGCTTCTTTTTCTTGGAAAATCTTGTCCGTTTCAATCTCCATTTCCTTGATCTGTGTTGTCATTTGTAGTACAATACTTATCATCTCATCTTTCTAATTTTCCTCTCGCACAATATCCTTATCTTGTGGATGTTCTGTTGGAGGTAGTTTTAGTTGCTTTCTAAGAGCTGTAATATCAACATTTTTCTTTTTCACTAACTCCTCTGCAGGTTTTACATTTGAAGGTTCATACCCTACTTCAATAACCAATTTTTCTAAAGACTTGATTCTAGTGTCTTTAGCATAGGAAGAAGCTTTTTCAATCCTAATATGATCTCTCAAATTTGTTACAATGTTTTGGATTTTATGGGCACTCATTGCCTTTGTGGTCGTAGTAGAATAAAGCATTTCTGAGCTTTTTTTGTGAAACTCAATTTGATCTAAGGGATGAATGATTTCTACTAGTACTTCAAGGTTAACCTTCTTATAATTTGATGATGTTGTAGGTTTAGGCACTATTGGTTGTAGCACTGTCATTAGAAAGTTTTTTTTTGTATAATAAAGGGTTGAAAGTAGCTGATTTTGGATCCCTCGAGTCTGTTTCAAATACTGTGAATAGATCTCATTCTTGAACTCTTAATTTTTGGCTTTGATCTGTTTGTACTTTTCTTTGATATCAATATATGTATCCTCTGCTTGCTGTGATGAAGATGAATCCATGCTTTGTTGTTTTTCAATCATCTGAGTGTTAGAAGTAACATTTTCCTGCCCATTCTCAATTACTGTAGTAGTATCTGTGTTCTTCTCTAGATTTTGTTCATCTAAAACCTCAATTGTTTCTTCTTCCTTGTCTACTGGATTGAGCTTGGGTTTCTTATTGTATCTGATCTTGAATTTCGTTTCTTTTGTTGTTTCAGCTATATATGTGCATTCTTCTCTGATCCTCTTTGTGGTTTTGTCCTCCTGATTTACAGTCTTTAAAGTGTGACTAGTATCACCTTGTTTGACTATTTCTATTAATGTATTTTCCAACCATTTTGTTTTGTTGGAAAATTGTTCAATCTCAGGATTTTTATCATGGATATTGACGCAGCCTAGAGCTGCAAATACCAGGATCTTAAACATCTGTTTCATCTCAACTTACGTCACATGTTTTTCCCCAAATCAATTCCTCAATACTTGGCAAATTCACACTTTGCACATATGTTCCCATATTCTTAAGTCTTCATAATTTCTCTATTGGCTTTCAAACTCATATAAGGTTCTATTATGAAGCCCAACTCAAATCTTCATATAAAACTTTATGAGAAAGTATAACTCCATGTTTACACACTTTCATACTCATCATTCATATCATCTTTCAATTCAAAACCATGCGCCTTTTCAAATTTCATTCACAATCAAAACTTTAATCAAACAAATGCGCCTATGGACAAGTGAGATTCGAACTTGACCATAATACCAGCATTCGGCCTCATATTCAAAAAATATCCAGATTTAAAACAATTTTACCCACTGGCAATCTCAAGTTTATCTTTCCATCGCTGGCAAATTCAACAACTTAAAATTCCTTTTCAACCCAATACAATCTTCAGATTCTACTTTGATGTAACAAACACTACTCAATCCAAACCAAAGCTTGAATTTTAAATGCATACAATTACGTTCTCATCTGCTGGGTTCAATTAAAGAGTGCGCCCTTCAAATGTAATTCCATACGTTTGCCAACACATTACTTTTGGATTTAAATCTTAAACATTTCACTGTTTTCAACAATGCGTCCATCACCAATATAACTTACCTGTTCGATTTCCTGTGATAATCTCTGGATTGCACCTTCAGTTTGTGGACAGCGCCTTCTGACATTTCATTTCTATGTCTGCACAATGTCATTGCTCCCAATTGTATAGAACTCTTCCGCTCCATATTCCAGCATCCATAGAATGCAAATTCAATTTAATTCTGAACAGCTTCCAATAAAATACTCTGCGCCCTTATGAAGCTTACGCTTCTTACTCCCACCAATCGATTTTCACCTGCACTTAATAAACATTCAAATCGATTTTCACCTGCAAACACAGTCTTGATTACTAACGCTGACTAATTGATGTATAAACGTTCTACTCCAACAACAAATTCCATGCCTTTCTGCGTCTTGTTTTAAAACTTCCAACACGTTGCAAACTCCCTGCATCCGATTTACCAATCGACTCCGCATAAAACAATTCGATTCAACATAAAACTTCTACAGCAAATGAATTCAAGCTGGATTTAAGCCTGTACCTATTTCAAAACCTCATCGATTTACCAATAAGCAACCTGTATGGTATTTACATACTTCAAGTCACTCCAGTTTGCAATTATGTTTTAATTAAAGCAACCAGTGTTTCATTGACGTTCCATGCGTTCAATTCAAACCAGTGAAGACCATTCCTTTCAAAGACAACATGCTGTATTTTAAAGACGGTAAAACAGAACTCTTGCGATTATATACAATAATCCAATCAGATTCCTCTTAAAATGATAACGCCTTCCATATAATCGATTCAACAAATTGTAAACTGCTATTACAACTACTCTAATCTGTAATTATCCCATGTTTCATTAACAATATACAAATTAGAGTGAACAGTGTTTTATGCGTTGATTATTCTAAGGACAGCGTTCAACATTCATCACTTATGCCAAGTCCACAACTTCAATTAAACTTCCAACTTGAAGTTTCAACACCAATGATTATCGATTTTACCTGTGGCTTAACGCACTAATAATAACAATTCCGGCTATCGATCATACTCAGAACCACATGAGCCTGACAGAACAGAAATTCACACCCAACTGCAGATTTAAAATATGTTAAAATAATCCCTTACGCAGAGATTTAACATCTTTTATGTTCTTGATGATGCGTAACAGGTTTCACCGTTTGCTGGCGCTCTTCACAACCATTTATAAACTTATGCACCAATAATAATAAATATCAATCAATTTAGCTTGTACATATAAATCGATGTCACAATTTCTCTTATTGCAGACTTCCTTTGATTGCTTTTTTTACAATCGATACCTCAACCATTTAGCCAGAAATATATATAATTGCACAACCAATCAATGTATATAAACTGAAACAAACAATGACTTACAACTTTCGCTGGCCAGATATTTCAATGCAGTGGCCCTTTACAATTGCTGAAGGCTTGCAGCCTTACTGCTCAATCTCACACTTCTCTCACAATCTCAATGTCTTTTTCTCTCCAAAACCCCTCCTATTTATACAATTTTAAAAATCATTGAATTAAATGCTCAATCCCTTCAATTCCTCAACAAACCCCTAAATCTCTCAACATCCCTAAAATCCTTCAACTAATTAAATTCCCTCATATCCTTTTATAAAAAGATATTTACAAAAATCCTCACATTTTCCTATTTATTCAAATTAATTTAATAAAATATTAATAATTATCACACCCCCCTTTAAAAATTAATATTATCACACCCCATATTTACAAATGGAGAAAAAGGTCTTGATGCTCCTGAATCAGACTCCCCATGTAAGAAAATTCATGACCACCAGGTCATAAGTCTGGATATCTCCTCCTGGATCCCAAATTTTATTTTGTAATCCTTCCATGCTTGTCGATTGCTTCACTGCTGTTGTCATCTGCTGTTGTCTTCCAGGTTTCCATATTTTGTGTTGTAATGCTCCACTTGCTCTGCTCTTGCAATCTTTCGCTGTCATTCTCTTATTGTCGCTCATTTTCTTTCTTTCGGCTGTCTTTCTCTGGGATGTTTTTATCATCAACCTCCTTATCAACTCAATTTCTCTGTCCAGTATGTCCTCTGTCTACTAATTGTTTCCATCCCTTGATTGCTGAACTCTCATTCTTGCTTGTTCTTCACCTGTTTTGATTACCTTTTCTGCTGTTGCTACTATAAATGTCGCCTCACCTGTTGCTCTAGCTGTCACTATGAATGTTGCGGCCTCCCAATCTTCCTTTCCCTCTGCAACATTCCTTTGCTCACCATCTGCAATTTCTTCCTGATTATCATTTATGACAACTGCTTTGTCATCCTTCTTCAGCAATCTATCCCAGACATTCATCCTTTGTTCTTCAAATTTCCTCCTTTGAAAGTCTAATTCTCTATATAACTCAATGATTTTACTTGGAGTGGACTTTGGAAATTTTACACGATCTTCCATTTCCTCACATGGTCTTTCTTCTGCTAAATCTTCCTTAACATCCTTCAGTAGATGTTCTTCTTCTTCTTCCAAACCTGCAATCACACACAAATCATTAGTTTTAAAATCACAAGACCTTACGGTCTTATTTGATGCTTCAGTCATCAAATCTTCTGGCTGCTTCGAATCATTCATATGATTCAACTCCTCCAGTTCTTCATCACTTTCAAAAAGTAATGGTCCACTCTCTGGGTAACATATCGAAACTTCAACATCTTCCTCAGCATCTTCCTTTTGCTGTAGCTCAACTGTTTCGAGCTTCTCTATCTTCTGTCTGGCATCTATAACCTGTTCAAGTTCCCTTAGTTCCTTTATCAACTGCATATTCATCTGATGATTCCACTTCTCTTGTAGCCTCTGCCATTTCAGCTTCTTTCTCATGACATAACCATGCTTCTGGTCTTCCTCATTTCTTTGCAACATCTCCATTAACACCTCAAGTTGAACTGCTATCTCAGCCTTCTCCCTTTCATATTCCTCTTTGCTTAACTGTCTCTGTATGCCAATTGCCTTGGCATCCTTCTCCCTTTGTCTTCTGCTGTGGTTTATTTCAGAACCTCTGTTATGACTGTCACTAGTCATCATCCTTTCCATATTTATGAGTTCCTCACTCGCTTTACTATGAGTTGCACTAAAGCCTCTTCAGCAGCAAGTCCTGTCCTACCGCCACTTACCTCACCAAGCCCTCCTCACTCAGTCTTTTGGAAAGCAATTGGTTCTATCTCTGGAACCTCCTTTGAGCACTTCTCTTTTCTCTTCTTGGGCTTCAACTCATCTGCATGTTCACAACTGTATTCCAATCTCTATTGGGTTTCCTCAAGGTTCTGCCACACCTATGCTTTCACCAGTTTTCTGTTAGCAATTTTAAACATGTATTCTATAGATTTTCCTTTTGGGAGTTGCAAAAATACTTCTGCTTTAATGCAAAGACTACAATCTTCAAATTCAAATAAACCCAGATCACCTTACCTTCAAGATCTCAGTCTGATCTTGCCTGTACTTTTAAATGGACAATCCTTCTCACTAGCTGTCAGCTGTGTCTTCAAACTCTTCAACTACCTTCAGAATCTCACCACTCCTGCAAATTTGTTTCAGCAAATCTTCATTGCTTCCTCTGCACAATTTCTCAATATTCAACTACTGTTAATCAGATTTTAAAATCTGATTCTCTCTTCCAACCTTCTGGCTTGATCTGGAAAACTTTAGCTGTCAGCAACAATTCCTTCTTTGCTGAGTTTCTTCTTTGCTGCAACCATCAATCCTCAATCTGTTTCTTGTCAGTAAAACCCAAATCATAATTAACCAAACACAATACCTGCATGACTCTTCATTCCTTCAGCTGTACTCTGGTTTGCTTTGACTGTCAGATTAGAATCTGACCTCCTTTGCCTGCATGCACATCTGTTACTTCTTCATTCATCACACATTCAGAAATATATTCCAGTTCAACAAACCTTCTGTCTTCATTCAGAAAAACAAACATTCTTCATTTCAACAGAGCCAAGCTCTGATACCAAAATGACGCAGCCTAGAGCTGCAAATACCAGGATCTTAAACATCTGTTCCTTCTCAACTTACGTCACATGTTTTTCCCCAAATCAATTCCTCAATACTTGGCAAATTCACACTTTGCACATATGTTCCCATATTCTTAAGTCTTCATAATTTCTCTATTGGCTTTCAAACTCATATAAGGTTCTATTATGAAGCCCAACTCAAATCTTCATATAAAACTTTATGAGAAAGTATAACTCCATGTTTACACACTTTCATACTCATCATTCATATCATCTTTCAATTCAAAACCATGCGCCTTTTCAAATTTCATTCACAATCAAAACTTTAATCAAACAAATGCACCTATGGACAAGTGAGATTCGAACTTGACCATAATACCAGCATTCTGCTTCATATTCAAAAATATTCAGATGAAAACAATTTTACCCATCGCAATTCCCAAGTTTATCTTTCCACGCCGGCAAATTCAACAACTTAAAAATTCCTTTTCAACCCAACAGCACCCTTCAGATTCTACTTGATAACAAACACTACCAATCCAAACCAAAGCTTGAATTTTATATGCATACAATTACGTTCTCATATGCTGAGTTAAAGAGTGCGCCCTTCAAATTGGCAGCTTATATAATTTAATTCCATACGTTTGCCAACACATTACTTTTGGATTTAAATCTTAAAAATTTCACTGTTTTTAACAATGCTTCCATCAACAATATAACTTACCTGTTCGATTTCCGGTGATACTCTTTGGATTGTGCCTTCAGTTTATAGACAGCGCCTTCTGGCATTTCATTTCTGTGTCTGCACAATGTCATTGCTCCCAATTGTATAGAACTCTTTCGCTCCATATTCCAGCATCCATAGAATGCAAATTCAATTTAATTCTGAACAGCTTCCAATAAAATACTCTGCGCCCTTCTGAAACTTGCGCTTCTTACTCCCACCAATCAATTTTCACCTGCACTTAATAAACATTCAATCGATTTTCACCTGCAAACACAGTCTTGATTACCAACGCTGGCTAATTGCTGTATAAACGTTCTGCTCCAACAAATTCTATGCCTTTATGTCGGTTTTTATAACTTCCAACATAGTAAACTCCTCGCATCCGACATTTACCAATCGACTCCGCATAAAACAATTCGACTAACATAAAAATTTCTACAAGAAATGAATTCAAGATGGATTTAAGCCTGTACCTATTTCAAAACCTCATCGATTTACCAATAAGCAACCTGTATGGTATTTACACACTTCAAGTCACTCCAGTTTGCAATTATGTTTTAATTAAAGCAACCAGTGTTTCATTGACGTTCCATCGATTATATACAATAATCCAATCGGATTCCTCTTAAAATGATAACGCCTTCCATATAATCGATTCAAAAAACTGCTATTACAACTACTCTAATCTGTAATTATCCCATGTTTCATTAACAATATACAAATTAGAGTGAACAGTGTTTTATGCGTTGATTATTCTAAAGACAGCGTTCAACATTCATCACTTATGCCAAGTTCACAACTTCAATTAAACTTCCAACTTGAAGTTTCAACACCAATGATTATCGATTTTACCTGTGGCTTAACGCACTAATAATAACAATTCCGGCTATCGATCATACTCAGAACCACATGAGCCTGACAGAACAAAAATTCACACCCAACTGCAGATTTAAAATATGTTAAAATAATCCCTTACGCAGAGATTTAACATCTTTTATGTTCTTGATGATGCGTAACAGGTTTCACCGTTTGCTGGCGCTCTTCACAACCATTTATAAACTTATGCACCAATAATAATAAATATCGATCAATTTAGCTTGTACATATAAATCGATGTCACAATTTCTCTTATTGCAGACTTCCTTTGATTGATTTTTTTACAATCGATACCTCAACCATTTAGCCAGAAATATATATAATTGCACAACCAATCAATGTATATAAACTGAAACAAACAATGACTTACAACTTTCGCTGGCCAGATATTTCAATGCAGTGGCCCTTTACAATTGCTGAAGGCTTACATCCTTACTGCTCAATCTCACACTTCTCTCACAATCTCAATGTCTTTTTCTCTCCAAAACCCCTCCTATTTATACAATTTTAAAAATCATTGAATTAAATGCTCAATCCCTTCAATTCCTCAACAAACCCCTAAATCTCTCAACATCCCTAAAATCCTTCAACTAATTAAATTCCCTCATATCCTTTTATAAAAAGATATTTACAAAAATCCTCACATTTTCCTATTTATTCAAATTAATTTAATAAAATATTAATAATTATCACACCCCCCTTAAAAAATTAATATTATCACACCCCATATTTACAAATGGAGAAAAAGGTCTTGATGCTCCTGCATCAGATATAAGGGGTTAGTTTTCATTTTACCCTCATTTTACTGAGTATTCCATAAGAATCATAGTTCCATAAGAAAATTTCATCAAATTTATACCCCAGTAACTATTTGGTTGCCTCTACACCTGCTTCCCTGTGATTGTATATGAAAGGCTTTACCTAGTTTTTCAATTTTAATTGAGTCTTATTTTTAGCAGTCAAATTTTTTATAGAATATGAGTTTAGAATTTGTCTTATATACTCTAAGCCAAACACTCTCATTGGAAAGTACTTTGGAAATTTATAGGGCAGGAGGTTTGACCCATAGACTCTAATCTTTGTGTGGTTTTGGTAAAGGTACCAATCACCGGTTCTAGTTTTATTTGATAGCTGTAAAATTTTATTTATCTCATCACTTATCCTCGGTTGTACACTATCTTTAAGCATATTTATCAATGGGTGAACAAAACAGTCTATGAAATCTGCATAAGTGAATTTTGTTGATTCTTTTCTGATTAGGGAAGTCCAGAAAATGACTGACAGTGGATTACCTTCTACATCTAACTTCTGAAGGGTTATTGGAAATTTATCTGCATGGAAGTAAAGGAACATATGAAAGAGGAAGGAGGTATATCTGAAAACTCCTTCAGTGGGAAGTTTTACAAGCTGATCATGGATACTATCAGCTATGTACTCAAGATAGTTATAAATGACTGTGGGGACAGGAACAGGCACAAAAGTGGATAGAAAACCAAGTATAGAATCATCATTATGCTCATCAGTAAATTAACCAAGGATAAAGGATAACATTGAAATAACATGTCTTGATCCTTCAGGGAATTTTGAGGATGAGTATGGAGGGTTAATCTTTGGGATTTCAACATATGTAGGCATGAATGTTTTGAAGATCTGAAATCTCTTAGGAAATTCTAGCTCAATATAAGAGCTTCTATGGATAATGGGACTGCATTAGGATCTGGTTTCAACTGAAGCATTAGGTTTATGATTCTGTAGTAATAGTGAATAATACTTCTTTTTCGGCATTAACCATAACTCTTAGGTCAAGGTAATAGTAATATTGACACAATCTAATGACTTCTGGACACTGATGGGTATGGGGAACTACATATTTGGGTAAATTTAACTCCGAAATTTGGACTTCATCTCCCTCATCCAAATATTTTTCTAAACTCCAGCAGTGGAGATCAAGAATATTGAATTCAATTACTGGATCAGTTATTTTATAATCAACATCAGCTAAAGGGGTATGCTCAACATCTACAATAGGAGGTTGTAGTGGATTTATGACAATGGTGCTTTTAGAAGCCATTTCTAGGTCTGTTCTTGACAATTTTGTCCTCTAGATCTTAAGAAATTTGTTTTTTAGGTTTTTATGCACTTCTGTAAGCTTAGTCTGTTTACAGAAGGGATTTTTTGTTTGACAGAGGTATTTTTGAATAGAAATAGGTACGATTATGATTTATTTTGGTTCAAACTTTCAATTCTGCTCCAAAATCAATCTTTTAAACTTTTCATAGTCTCAAGAAAATCTTAACAAAGGTTTCCTGCTCTTTTCTTAGATAAAACAGACCTAAAATATTTTAATCCATGCACAAAGGGATTCTGAATATTTGCAAAACCGTTTGAATCAGTCGGAGGGTTTATACAGGTCTGCAAAAGGCTAAAATTTATTCAATTTTGATTTAAAACAGGTTATAATATTCAAAACTGTGATTTCATGAGGGTTTTTACAACAACTACAATTTTTGAAGGCAATAAAGGTATTTCTGTAGGAAAACAGGCTTCACGAGGTTGAAATTTACAAGTATTGCTATTTCAAATGACAGGAGGGTATTTTTCTAAAAAAATACCTATTATTTTAGGTATTTTGACTTGAAAATAGGGTTTCTGGATGTCTGGGAGCTTTCAGAAGCTATTTGTAGTCTTTAAACACAAATTGGAGAGTCTAAACGGTTGCAGCAGAAAATTTGGGATGAATTCTAGTATTTGAGCATGTAAACAGGGTGATAGCACTTGTTTCTTCAACTGGGAAGAGTTTGTGAGCAGAAAACACGAAGAAAAGGTTTAATCACGAATAAATCTGTTATTTATAGGAATTTTAGTTGAAACAATATCTATAATTAATGCGGGTCTTTTCAAATGGGAGGTGGTTTGGCGCGGGGAGGCTAAATACCACGAAGTGGTTATCACAACGTTGGAGGGTAGTAAATGGTATTTTGCAAATGAATGTGATCCAATTGTTTTGCGCCGCATGGAGGAGAGAGGAAAGGGAAATACCACCCATATCGCAAATCCGAAATGGATTATTCATCGCGCTATTGAAATTTCGATACAGCTTGTAGTTCGTTGGATCTCGTGAAGGGAGTGCAAATGGTTGAGATCTATCGGTGGAGTTGATCGGTAGATGGGCATGGGGCCCGTGAACCTTTTATGCGGTGGGTTTAATGTAATACTTTTAAACATAGTTTAAGCATAAAAAATAATGTATTAACGGGATAGGCAGATATGTGAATTACACAACAAATAAGTGATTTACATGTGTATTATAACCTTTGGGCGTCGAATATATCACGTGAGTATTAAAACCATAGGTTAAAAATTAATAAAGTGGGTTTGGGTATTTTCATATAAAGGATTTAATGTATTACGGGATGGGGTATTACAAGGAATTAGTAAATTAAATTAAATATTAATATGCTATGAATGCGTGGAAATGCATATAATAACTAAGTAAAGTATGTTTTAAGTGTTTTTGGCATATTTTCATAATGGTGGCCCCTTTTGACACTTACAGTTAGGATAAATAGCATTTTATGGGTTTTTTTAATGTGTTTGTATTAAATGAAATTAGTTAAGGGGGTTTTTACTTTCCCTAAGAAAAAAAGGTGTTTTAACTTAGGAAAATGGTTTTTATCTTTGGAAAAAGGGTGATAATGTTGAGGAAAATGGATTTTTATGAAGGGAATCCAATACCTAGTGCCAACCAGTCATTAAGCCTTGGGTCCGGTCCCAAAAAAAGTCAAAGAAATGCTTTGAACCTTTATAACTGAAGGTTTTGAATACTGGAATATTTGAGGGAAGGGAAATTAGTAATTGCCAGAGGATGTTTTTTCCATTCCTTGTAAAACTTCTTGCACCTAGCCATTTTCTACCTTAACATTTTATCTTCATTTACCGTGGTGCATTTGATTATGCAACCCTAAATCCATTTTTCTTTTAAAGCATAAAATATCTAATTAAAACCTTATTTCATCCAAGGGCTCAGATTAAACTGTTGAGATCCTCATTTATTCTCTAACTATCTACTAATTTGTCAAGTTTAAGCCGTTTGAAAGATGTTTATTCTCTATCTATTAACATGAAATTTAAAGCATGTAAGCAAGATTAAACTATTTGACTAATCATGGATTATGGTATTTTAAACAAGCTACACCTAATCATTTTATTTGGCATTAAAAGTAAAAAGTAGTGGAATTTTGAGTTGCATCACTTTCATGTATTATTCTTATCTCTTTTTGGTTTGGGGTCCATTTTTTATATTCTTTTTGATCTTTTTATTTTCAAGTCATTTAGTCTTTCTATTAGGAATTTTTACCCTCTTTTCATTTTTTATTATTTTCAAATATGGGAAAACAACTTGCATAAATCATGGTATGTACATATTTACAAGACTAATCATATTCAATTCAAAAATTATGAACCCTATTATTATAGGACTATAACAATGGCTCCACATGGGGATGGCATTTCGTGGTGAAATGTCAATAACTTTGAGACTAGTAGCCTTTGAGTTTTGGTTGTGTTGGCCTTGTAAATGTTGTCTGATCTCTGACATTATTCTTAGTTATGGTATTTTACCTTTCAAAGCTTAGGGCCTTCTCTCTGGGCCTCAAATTTGTTAGGAAAACATCCAATCCGATATAAAATCTGCAATGTTATGTACAATGGATAAAGTAAACAAAGTTAAGTATTGGTTATTTCTGAAGAGTAGTAATTCTTCAACATTCTACCATTGACAGGGCTGTTAGAAAATTAAATATTACAAATCAATGAAACACATAAAATATGCGGAAAACACAAGCACACAAAACACATAAAACCAAAGAGACATAGATATACGTGGTTCACCCAGTTTGGGCTACATCCACCCTGAACAACCAGTCCTTCCTTTCTATTATCCAGAAAAATGAAGAGACACAACTTACAGCAGATCCGCTGTAATATCCTCTAGTCTCTCTCACAGTCTCCCTATCTGTTTCTTGCTCCGAGAATACACATACAATCCATAGTCGCAATACAATACCCTTATACAAGCGAGGGGTTGCCTTCTAGGGCAAAAAACCCTAAACTAAACATAAATTTACCATCAAATCATCGGTCTAATGAACGACCTAGATTGACTAGAAATTACTATATTTTTACAAGGCAATTATACATTTGTTTTTAGCTTCGAGGGCACTGCTCCCCCTGGACCCCCCAGGTAGCATTTAATTACAACCGATGTTTCCGCCCCATTAAGGTATAGGGGTCCAATGTTGTGATACAAAATAAACAAGATAATCAGGCTCCACACCCAACAATCTCCCACTTGGAGACTGATTGTAGCAACTCCACTGCTGCTTCATTTGCTATACAATGAATCCTATTTGGACCTGGCTATTTCTCATCTTCATCGTCATCCTTAAAGACCAATTGAAACTGAGCGTAATCTTAGTTTCTCCATGGTTATAACTTTTGTCAGCATATCTGTAGGATTCTGGCTAGTATGTATCTTTTCCAGCTTCAATTGTCCATCTTCCAATACTGACCATATGAAATGGTACTTGAGTTGTATGTGTTTAGTCCTGGAATGAAATGTTGAGTTCTTTGCAAGATGAAAGGCACTTTGGCTATCACTGTATAACATGCCCATATCATTCTTCTTACCCAATTCATCCATAAACCTTTGTAACCAAATCATTTCTTTACTAGCCTCTGTAGCAGCAACATACTCTGCTTCTGTTGTTGAAAGTGCAACAACACTTTGGATTTTTGAAACCCAACTGACAGCTGTTCCACCTACAATAAATACATATCCTGTAGTGCTCCTCTTGTTATCTCTATCACCTACCATATCTGCATCAACATATCCTTATAGAGAAATGTTTGAACCACCAAAGCATAATGCTTGATTTGTGTTACCTCTCAAATATCTGAGAATCCATTTTACTGCCATCTAATGTTCTTTTCCTGGATTTTTCATGTACCTGCTTACAACTCCCACTGCATGTGCAATATCAGGCCTTGTGCAGACCATTGCTTACATTAAGCTTCCAACTGCTGATGCATATGGAACTTTAGACATATAGTCCATTTCTTCTTAGGTCTTGGGGCACATCTCCTTACTAAGTTTGAAATGGCTAGAAAAAGGTGTACTAACTGGTTTTTCATTCTTCATATTAAATCTTTTCAACACCTTTTGTATGTACTCATTCTGAGACAATGTTAATTTGTGATTTTTCCTGTCTCTAGTTATTCTCGTACCAAGGATTTGTTTTGTAGCTCCCAAATCCTTCATTGCAAATGAATTTTCCAATTTTATTTTGAGCACATTTATTTCTTGCATGTTAGACCCTACAATAAACATGTCATCTACATACAATAATAATATAATATAGCTGCCATCATTTTTTCTTTTCAGATAAACACAATGATCAGAGTGACATCTAGTATAACCTTGTTCAGACATAAACTTGTCAAATTTTAGATACCACTACCTTGGAGCCTATTTTAAGCCATACAAGCTATTCTTTAACCTGCACACCAATTTTTCTTTCCCTTTTACCTCATATCCTTCTGGTTGCTGCATGTATATCTCTTCCTCCAAATCTCCATGGAGAAATGTTGTCTTTACATCTAACTGTTCAAGATGTAAATCTTCAGCTGCTACAAGACTTAAGATAGTTCTGATTGAATTCATCTTAACAACAGGAGAAAATATTTCATCAAAATCAATACCTTTCTTCTGTGCAAACCCCTTCACCACAAGTCTAGCTTTGTGCCTCTGTTTTCCTCCATCTTCTTCCTTCAGCCTGTAAACCCATTTATTCTGCAATGTAGTTTTACCTGCAGGCAACCTGACTAAGTCCCAAGTCTGGTTATGCATTAAGGAGTCCATCTCTTCTTCCATGGCTAGCTCCCACTTCTTCCTGCTTTCAACCTGTATTGCTTCTTCATAACATTCAGGTTCACCAGAACCAGTCAACAATAAATAATATAATGAAAGAGAGTATTGTTCAGAGGGTCTACTTATCCTGGTAGATGTTCTAACACCACTTTCAGGTGTTTGAGGTGCCTGTTGCTGTTGTGGTGGTTGTTGTTGTTGTGGCTCTTGATTATTATTATTTTCAGGCACCTTTACCTTTTCTGTGATCTCATCAAGAACTGTGTATTCTTTGTTTTCTTTTTCCTGTTTCTTTTCCTGCAACTGATTCTTATACAATACCTTTTCATTGAATATTACATCTCTTCTCCTAATGATTTTGTGATTTTCATAATCATATAAGCGATAACCAAAATCATTAACACCATATCCAATAAAGTTACATTTATTTGATTTTGCCTCAAGCTTTATTATATTTTCTTTATTAATATGGACAAAGGCCTCACAACCAAAAGGCATCAAAAAAGAGTAGTTTACCTTTTTACCTGTCCATGCTTCCTCTAGAATACCACCATCCAAGGAACTTGAAGGCCCTCTGTTTATTAGATAAACAACAATATTTACTGCATCTTCCCAGAATTGTAAAGGCAATCCTACATGCAATCTCATGCACCTTGCATGACCCATGATTATTTTGTTCATCCTTTCTGACACACCATTTTCTTGTGGTGTTCTTGGAACTCTCTTATCTCTACGAATTCCATGCTCTAAATAGTACCTATCAAACTCTTTGCTACAGTATTCACCTCCATTATTTGATCTAAGACACTTCAATTTATTTCCTGTCTCAATCTCAGCCAAAGCTTTCCATTTCTTGAAAGTATCAAATACATCAGATTTATTATGAATACAATAAATCCAAGTTTTTCTAGTTGCATCATCAATAAAAGTAACATAACAATGAGAGCCACCAAGAGATGATACCTGAGAAGGTCCCCATACATCTGTATGCACAAGCCCTAATTTTTCGCTGTTCTTTTCTTTCCCAACTCTGAGAAATTTGACTCTCTTCTGTTTTACATAAATGCAATTCTCACAAAAATCGAAATCAACAGTCTTCAAACCCGACAACAAATTTCTTGAGTGAAGAATCTTCATCCCCTTCTCACTCATGTGTCCGAGCCTATGATGCCATAATTCTGCATCTGCTCCTTTGGAAGTTAAATCATTAACATAGTTAGAAATACCATTGCATAGATGCCATGTACCAACTTTTTCTCCTTTTGCTATTACCAGGGCTCCTTTGGTGACCTTCCAAGTTTTATCTGTGAAAGTTGTCACATAACCTTCATTTCCTAACTGCCCTATTGAAATCAGATTTTTCTTCAGATCTGGGACATGCCTTACCTCCTTTAATAGCCATTGTTTTCCATTCTATTGTTTTATGAGAACTGTACCCATTCCAACAATTTTACAGGGTTTATCATCACCCAAACGGATTTGTCCAAAATCTCCTTGAACATAGTCATGAAAATATTTCTTATCGGTTGTGGCATGGAATGAGGCCCATGAATCTAAAACCCAAGAATTAGTAACATTTTCGAAAGAAAGAATCAAATCATATCGTAACACATCACCTGTCACATTTGCTTCATGATTATTTTCTTGCTATGTGTCTCGTTCTTTTCCCTTCCAACATCTACAGTGTTTCTTTAGGTGTCCTTTCTTTCCACATTTCCAGCACACTATCCCCGATCTAGACTTGGATCTTCCTTTCCTTGATTTATTGTGATATCCCGAGCTCTTTCCTCTTTCCATTCTTCTTCTCATAGACTCTGCACTCAAAGAATTTCCCGATGTCTCACCAGAGCTTTTTCATCGCATTTCCTCGCTAAGGATAGCACCGACAACATCATCAAACTTTAAAGTACCAGATCTAGAGACAAGGTTACTAATGGCCATAACTAAACCATTTCAGCTTTCTGGAAATGAGCACAAAAATAACAGAGCTATATCTTCATCATCAAAGTTTACCCCTACAGAACTTAACTGACTAGTAACTGTATTAAAATCATTTAAATGGTCTACAACAGATCCAGCTTCCGACATCTTCATATTAAATAAAAGTTTCATAATAAATACCTTGTTTGAGGACAAGGGTTTTTCATATAGTTTCTCCAATGCCTTAATAAAACCCTCTGTTGTTGTTTACTTCGAAATATTGAAGGCTACCAACACCGCGAGGCACAACTGTACTGTTCCGAGTGCCTTTCTATCAAGAATATCCCATTCTGCGTCTGCCATAATCGTCAGCTTCTTTTTTTTTCCACTCAATAGTAGGTACAGATCTTTCTGATATAGATAATCTTCGATATGCATCTTCCTTAGTGGGAATTTTTGGCCGTTAAATTTCTCGACCCTAAATTTACCATCTTCCGCCATTGCTCCCACTCGAACCAGGAACCCTTCTTTCCTGCGAGTTTATCAACCAAATAGACCTTCGTCTCTAATACCAGTTGTTAGAAAATTAAATATTACAGAGCAATGAAACACAAAAAATATGCGGAAAACACAAGCACACAAAACACATAAAACCAGAGAGACACATATATATGTGGTTCACCCAGTTTGGGCTATGTCCACCCTGAACAGCTAGCCCTTCCTTTCTATTATCCAGCAAAATGAAGAGACACAACCTACAAAAGATCCGCTGTAATATCCTCTGTTCTCTCTCATAGTCTCCCTATCTATTTCTCTCTCTGAGAATACACATACAATCCACAGCCGCAATAGAATACCCTCATACAAGTGAGGGTTTTCCTTCTAGGGAAAAAAACCCTAAAATAAACATAGCTTCTACCGTTAGATCATCAGCCTAATGAGCGGTCAAGATTGACAAAAAATTACTATATTTTTACATGGAAATTTTACATCTGTTTTTAGCTTCGGGGGTGCTGCCCCCAAAACCCCCCGCCAAGGCAGGGCTCCATAAAGTCGCAACTGCCCCCCCCTGGACCCCCCAGGCAGCGTTTAATTATGGGTGGCGTTGCCGCCCCAATAAGGTACAGGGGTCCAACGCTGTGATACAAAATAAACAAGATAATCAGGCTCCACACCCAACAAGGGCCACCTAGCAGATCTGATCCATCGATATCTTTCAGAAAGAAAGCATTATTACCTCTGTAACCATAAATAACATAAGGTCCTTTCCATAGGAAATAAAATTTCCCATGTTTACCTTTCTCTTCTCTTGTTGAATCCCATTTTAGAACTTTGTCACCAATTTAGAAATCATCTTCTTTACTTTTTTTGTAAAAAATTATCTTGATCTTATCTTGGATAACTTGAGATTTAAGATAAACCTATTCTCTTGTTTGCTGCAAGTGAATGTTTTGGTTAATCCTTATTTGAATGTCATTGGTCTCAATTTGTAATTCTTGGATTATCTTCATTACTAGTACTCCTAAGGAAGATAGAAAAATAGCATCCATTCCATAAACAAGTTGGTAAGGGGATGTACCAATAGATTTTTTGCTGGTAATTCTATCTTCCCATAAGGCATTAACCAACCTCTTGTTCCAAGTTTTCTTGTTATCTTCTAGTAATTTTTGATGATGTTCACAAGGATTTTATTGGAAGATTCAGTAAGGCCATTACCTTGAGGTTAATATGCAGTAGAATGGCCAAGGGTAATGTGGCATTTATTGCAGAAATCAATCATCTTTTTGTATTTGAATGCAACTACATTTTCGGTGATAATATTTTGGGGGCATCCAAATCTTGAGTGTATGTTGTTTTCTAAAAAGGATATTATGACAGTGTCAATGGCTTGCCTGGAGTGTATGGCTTCTATCCGCTTAGTAAAATGACATACTTTTTTACATCTGCAAACAAAGTAGGCCAGTAAAAACTGGCTCTTAAGATTTTTTCTCTAGTAGTCTTCCATTAAAGATGTCCTCCGCAGTCACCTGCATGAAATTATTCTAAAACTTTGTCAGCTTCTTATTTAAGCAAACAATTCAGTAAAATTCCACCATAATCTTTCCAAAAGATTACATTGTCTATGATACAAAATCTTACTGCCTTCAATTTTAAGAATCTAGCTTATGTTCTTGATAATCCAAGAGGAGATTGTAAACTTAGAAATACAAATACAATATTTGCATACCATAGTGAGTCTGAAAAGGCTTCACTGATCTCTAGAGGTGCCATCTCTTCCTGATCATCTACTTGGGCAATAAAATGAATATCTAAAGCATGACAATTTGATTCAGCCATGAGTTTAGCTAAACCTTGACCTTTCATGAGTTTGGTGGGTTTAAGTTCTATGTCATATTCCAAAATTGTGGAAATCCACTTACCTCTTTTACCATCAGGACCATTCTGTGTTAGAATATCCTTTAAAACTGCATTTGGAACATAGGTAATGATGTGTGAATAAAGAATGTACACTCTAAAGTCTTTGATGGCCTTTACTAAAGCTAGGGCCTGTTTCTCCATTATGTTGTACTTTAAAGTGGAATCTCTTAGTGATTTGCTAAAGAAAGCAATGGAATTCTCATAGCCCTTGTCGTTTTTCTGTAGTAAAACTGTAGCAATAGTGTGTTCTGAAGTAAAGGAGAAAATAATAAAATCCTTTTTAAAGTCATGACTTATAAGGACTGGTGTTTTTGTTAAAGATTTTTTAATTGATTCAAAATATTTCTTGGCTTCAATAGTCCATTTAAGTACTGAGTCTTTTTTAATAATATTGTTAAGCTCTTTGATTATTTCAGCTAGATTTGAGATGAATCTTCTAAGGAAATTAATTTTACCTAGAAAAGCTTGTAACTCTTTAATATTCCTAGGAGGAATAATGTTAAGAATTGCCTTTATCCTGGCGGGGTCTATCCTAATTCCCTCTTTAGATATAATATGTCTTATTAATTTACCTTATTCCAATCCAAATAAAGTCTTCTCAGGGTTTAGAGAGATGCCAAATTTCCTACATTTAAGAAAGACTTGCCTGAGATGATCCAAATGTTCATAATCAGTCTTTGAAAATACAGTAATGTCATCTAAATAAATCACTAAGAATTCATGAATCTCCTTTGAAAAGGCTATATCCATAGCTCTTTGAAAAGGGGCTCCAGCATTCATTAACCCAAAAGGTATTTTTACATACATAAAAATGCCCCATGGAGTAGTAAAAGCAGTTTTGGCTTGGTCTTCTGGTTGGAATAAAATCTGGTTATATCCAGAGAATCCATCTAACAATGAAATTCTGGAAGAACCAAATACCCTTTGTATAATGTGATCCATCTTTGGTAAAGGGTAATTATCTTTTAAGTAAACTTTAATTAAATTTATGAAATAAACACATAATCTAATTTCTCCCGTCTTTTTCCTAGTGGGAACTAGATTAGAAACCTAATTAGAATATCTGATTGGAGCAATTATTTGGGAATCATAGATTCTTTTTACCTCTTTCTCAATTAAAGGCATCAAGATAGGATTGATCATTATTAACTTTTGTTTAAAGGGTTTTTGGTCCTCTTTTATAGGTATTTTATGCTATATTATGCTAGTGTCATAGGATTTTAAGTCCTCATAACTCCAAGCAAAAACATCCTGAAATTCCTTAAAAATGGCTATGTATTTTTCTTTTTCTTCCTGAGGTAAAGCTTTGGAAAGTTTAATCATCTTAGGTTTAACTCTGTACCAATATTACACTCCTCAATATCATATCTTATTGGCTCCATTTTAGGTTTTTTTTTCTACATCATTAGAGTCAACTAGATCTTCTAAAGGAGTTAAGCCTTTTGGTAAAAAGTTATCTTTGAGGTTCACAATATCATATTCATCACCTGCTAACTCTTCAGTCTCTAATTTTCCTAAATTATTTATATCTGATTGAATAAATTTTGTAGGTTTAGAAAAAATTAAGTTATTTACATCTACATTATTCAAATCATTTTCACTATCTAAGTTTTGATCTATGGAACAATCTGTATCTATTTTACAATTCCGAAATTCTCCTTCATTGTTCATGAAATGATAAATCTGTTCATCTTGTGAGAAAATTTTCCATTATTTAAGATTATCAAGAATTATCGGTCTGTGTTTGAATTTTTTAGTATATCTATAATTTGGTTGAAAAGGAAGAATACAGGTACTAGAAAAGGTTGCTAAGCAGTGAGCCTCTATGTTCTTTTTTCTTGGTATTGTAGAAAAATTACATTCTAACATTTCTTTGATCAAATCTAAAACAGTTTCTCTATATCAGCTTAACCTTGGATTATAAACAGAATATTCTCCAGTTATCTATTTTACAATTAACTCTGCCTCTCCCATAATTGATATTCTTGTACCTCCTAAATTCATAACAATCCGCAGTCCTAAAATAAGATCTTCATATTCAACCATGTTGTTGGTACATTTAAAATTCAGTTTGAAAGCATGACCTTCTGCATGATTTTTTTCCATATTAGTTATTCAAACTCCTACTCCTACTCCTAATTTATTGACTGAACCATCAAAATATATATGCCATAATGATTCATGAAAGATGTTTTCACTCTTCGATGTTTTATTTTTTTCTTGTAGTTCAGTTTTGATTTCAATATCATTTTCAGAGCTGCATAAGATGAATGAATATATGTCAATAGGTGTAGTGTAAATTAGGTAATTTCTTGGTCTTTCTACACTACTCACCATATATTTCATCAATGTTTCTCTATAAAGTTTCTTTGGTTGACCAAAAACTAATATTGTAGCATATGACATATCAAGTTGTAAAGATCTCTGTAATTTAGCTCCCCATGCTCAAGATAAGAGCATTCCATACTTGGGAGGGATATCAGCTACTACAATGTCCATGAGTATGCTTTTACCTGGATATTTAACTATTGTGACACAAAAATCTTTAATTAAACCTAAACATTTGACTTTGCTGGAATCAAATGAAAAGAGATCTTTGTAAGGCCTAGTGATATCTAAATGTAGGATTTCCATTATTGCTTTTGGCATTAAATTGTGTGAAGCCCCTGAATCAAGCATTTCATTATGTAATATTTGGTCATGAACAGTTAAGCTAATGTAAAATGGTGGAACTGATCCATCTTGGTGTTTTCCATTAACGTCAAGACCAAAAATTAACTCTGGTTAATCATTACTTAGATTTACTGAATCTTCTCCATCATTCATGTTTAAGGTTTCAGTGATAGTTGTTTTGTACAAATTACCAATTCTGTCAAAGGAATTAGTATTTTTAATTTTTCAATTTTAGCTTGGATATTAAATGGGGCTTGTTATTTACTTAGCTATTATTTCTTCTTTAGTAATTGTAGTTTGAGTAGCTTTGTATTCTTTTTCTATAGCTGATTTCTCATTTTCAGTTTGTGTTTCTACCGTCTTAACATTTTAATTTTTCTTTTCATGAATATTTTGAGAAGCAATAGATGTTTTTGCATACTTTGTATTTTAAAAAGTTGTTTTAGCAGTGGGAGCTTTTGGATCAGTTGATTTTGGGTCAGCAGTGGGTGTTTGGGAATCTAAAATTGTTGTTTTAACAGAATTAGTTGTCTTTTTAGTCGCAGATTTTTGTTAATCTGTTGATGTTTGGATAACCTCATCTGTTATGTCAACAATATTGGGACTAGGTGAACTTTTAGGGCTTGAAATTTTCTGGGATGAATTGGAGTTTTGCTTGTTTTCCCTAGGGAGAATTTGCAGAACTTTAGTAGTGGGAGCTTCTACTGTTTTCTTAGCTTATGTTTGTATAAATTTCTTAGTATAAGGCTCTATTTTTTCTTGCTTCTAAGGTTATATTGCTGATGTACTTCATTGATAGCAAAATCATAACCTTGTTTGTAATCAAATGATTCACCAGAATCTAATTGAATTTGTTGTAAATCATATAACTCCTAATCCTCTTGTGTAAGAAAGATAGTGTTATCATCATTACTACCCATTATATTTATGGTGTCTTCATCATCATCATCTTGATGAGAACTTTCAGCATAGTTATCTTGGAAAGGTGGCCTTATTGTTTGGTTAGGTGCTCATTCTCTACATTTTCCTATGTTTATATTTTTTTTCTGAAATTGGGATTTCTAATTTTCTATTGGTTATCCCATTGTGGCCCCCTTTCTATATTATCTAATCTATCCATCATTCTCTCTAATGTTTTTGCTAATTGATCTATTCTTAAATTTGAACTAGATGCCTCTTCTTTTATTGTTACTCTCCTCTCATTCCTTAATCTAGCTTTTCTAGCTAACAAATTTTCCTCTACACTAACAACATTACTTTGCATCTACTCTAAAGTTTCAGGATTAACAATGTTACCGATGAAACGGGAACTATTACCTCAAAATGGGAACTCTAGCCCAAAAATACTCAAAAAACATGAAAAAAACCCCCCAAAAACAAGAAGTGTGTATTCCAGAATGCATTTGTTTTTCTCTCAAGGTAAAATTTCACCTTTTTATAAAATTATGCTAAAAATGAAATTGTTTCTTGAAAAAATGATTGAAAAAACACCCTCAAAACAAAACAAGTTGATGATGGAATAACAAAAAAAGCCATTGTGTCACACTTTTGACACATTGTAACAATGGAATTAAAGACAACATATTAGGACAATGAAAAATCGTAAAATTATAAATTTTTTTATAGATGATGTTAAATATAAACAAAATCATGTCTGAAGGGCTTATCATTTCGAACAATTTTTATCCATGTTGTTAAACATAAAATATCTTGACTCGAAACAACCCTAAAATTATAAGTATTTTCAACCATAACATTAAAGATAAAATTTCGCAGCGCATAAAAACCTTAATGACAAGTTGTAAATCTCAAGTTTTCAACAAACTTGAACCATGAAATTCTGGAGAAATTCTATGACTTAAACAATTTTTAAAAATGAACAACTAAATGAAAAATTTATTATTCATATATTTGTTTGTTTATATATAAAAACATATTTTTAAATTTTTTTATTGTTTTTCTATATTTTAAATTATAATTTTTTTAGTTTCAAGAAAATAAAAAATAAAAATTAAAATCTTCTCATATATGTTTGTTTATATTTTAAAACATATTTTTTAATTTTTTTTTATTGTTTTTTTATATTTTAAAATTTTAATTGAATATATATATATATATTAAACAATACATTTTTTTTATTATAATAGTTTTTGTTTAAAAAAAATTAAATTTTCTAAATAGTTTGTGTTTGAAAAAATTAAAATAAAATAAAAAAATAATTTCCCGCCCATCGGGGGTTGGAGGGAGGCTGGGCAGCACTCGACGGCACTGCTCGGCTGGCCTCTGGCCCCCAGCTGGGTGGAGGGTGATTCCAAGAATCACCCCGGGCTGGGCGGAGGGTGATTCTCGGAATCGCCCTCCGCCCAGTCGGGGGTGATTCTCGGAATCGCCCTCTTCCCATCTGAGGGCTGGAGGTAGGCCGGGCGTCGCCGTCGAGGGCTACCTAGCTGGCCTCCAGCCCCCGACTGGGTGGAGGCACGCTGGGTAGCCCTCGATGGCGCCACCCGGCTGGCCTCCGACCCCTGGCTGGGCAGAGGGAGATTCTCGGAATCACCCCCTGCTCAACTTGGGGCCGGAGGCCGGAGGCCTGCCAGGCGGCACCGTCGAGAGCTGCCTAGCCGTCCTCCAACCATGGATCAGAGGTAGTTTGGGTAGCCCTCGATGGTGCCACCCAGCTTGTCTCTGGGCCCCGGCTGGGCGGAGGGCTATTCTGAGAATCACCCCTAGTTGGGCGGAGGGCGATTCCGAGAATCACCCTCTGCCCAGGCCAAGTGGCACCATCGAGGGATGCCCAGCCTGCCTCCGACCCACGGCTGGGTGGAGGGCAATTCTTGGAATCGCCCTCCGCCCAGCCAAGGGCTGGAGGTAGGCTGGGCAGCCCTCAACGGTGCCGCCCAGCTGGCCTTCGGCCCCCAGCTGGGCGTAAGGTGATTCTGAGAATCTCCCTCTGCTTAACCGGGTCGCGCTATCGAGGGTTGCCCAGCCTGTCTCCGCCCAGCAGGGGGCCGAAGGCAGGCTGGGCAGCCCTCAACGATGCCACCCGGCCTGCCTCCGACCCCCGACTAGGTGGAGGTTATTCCGAGAATCACCCTCGACTGGGCGGAGGGCAATTCCAAGAATCATTGCCAGTTGGGTAGAGGGTTATTCCGAGAATTAGCCCCGGCTGGGCACAGGACGATTCTGAGAATTTCCCCCGGCTGGGTGGAGGCTGGCCGGGTGGCATCGTCGAGGGCTGCCCAGCCTGCCTCTGGCCCCTGGCTAGGTGGACGACGATTCTCGAAATTGCCCTCCACCCAGCGAGGGGCTGGAGGCAGGCCGGGCGATGCCATCAAATGAAATAGATTGGGTTTTGGATCTATTTTCAAGTTCAGGTAAGTTTTATTGTACAAATTTAAATTTAAATATTTTATTTTTTTACTTTTTTATGTCTTTATACTAATTTTCTTACTTATTTCTTTTGTACTTGATGATTAGGTACAACACTAGCATGTTGCCTACCAAAATGAAGAATTTGCATTGCCATTGAGAAAGACCCAGTGCAATGCAAATTTATTTAACAAAGAATTAACGCTCTTGAATTCCTTCCAGATGTGAAGCAAGAAGTTGGTTTGAGGAAAGGGGATTTTAATGATTCACGTGTGGCAAAAAAAGCAAACGAACCTCAACCACCATTATATTGAATGATTGTAAAAAGACACTTTGGAAGATTTGCAGACATGAAAGATTGATCCAGATTTATGCAGGAATGCAACAGAATAAACATATAACCAAAAATACAGAGATGCAGCGGAAATAACACTTCATTTCATTAATATCAAAGAACTAAAATTTGCTTACAGACAATGGAAATAAAACTAGCTAGGGCGCTGGTAGCTATCTCTAAGAAGAGATGTGACGGCTACCAGCCTCTGAACTGAGTTACAATGAGGCTCAAGGGCCTATTTATTATTTAGAAACAATGGGAAATCCTAAAAAACAAAAACCCTAACTCTAGGAGATGAAGCGCCAAAACTATGGGCCCCGTTTGGGTAAATTGGTGTTTCAACTTCCCAGGGGTGTAACTTTGGCATACGATCTCCATTTGACGCGTAGCATACCTCGTTAGAAAGATCTATCCAAGGACTACAAATTTGGAAAGAGAAACATCACTCCATGGATCCATGTTGCTCTCTGTGTTTCCAAAAAAAGTCGTTTAGGGCCTCAAAATGGCTCCGGAAGTTCAGGACCCGAAAAACTGCTAAAAATAGTAAACTGTGCCGGAACTAAAAAACTGAAAGAGATAATGGTGGAGCCCCAAGTGGAATAGGTGGGTGACCACCAATATCCACCTGGATCATTCCTCCCCCCTTAGGAAGCAATGGTCCCCATTGCGTTAAGTTCCTCCATGAGATGAGGAAATTTCTGCTGAACTTGGTCCCTGGTGAACCACTTTCCTTGGTGCAGGAGTTGGCCAGCTTTGACAACCCGATACAGTTGGATCTTATGTTGGCGAGTGTTCTTGATTTGCATGTCCATGATACAATCTGTGGTGGCCTGTTCCATGCAGTCTGGGTTTAACTCTGTTGGTGTGAGTTGTTCTGCAATGTTCGAGGTGTCCAGCAGAGGTGGAAAGTAAGGACGAAGACGATCCACATTGAAGACTGGGTGCAGACCAAGGAATGGTGGAATAATAAGCTCGAAGGCATTGTTACCTACAGCCTTGGTGATGGTGTACGGCCCGTATCGGAGTGGGCGAAGCTTGCGGTGAGGTCCAGTGAGGCGCTCCTTCTGCAAATGTAGCCATACTTTGTCGCCCACCTGGAAGTTGTGTGGCACCCGGTGTTGATCATGGCGCTGCTTGTACTTCGCATTGGCTCTGTCCAATATATCATGAACCTGTTGGCGAATGTGTTGAATGCGCTCGATGAAGCTACTTTCTTTGTCAACTTCAGACTGGACATGAGCTGAATTGGCCTGAGCAGCTGCAAATGGCATGGCTACGTCAATGGGACATAGTGGCTAGAATCCCAAGCCCACCTGAAAGGGGCTATGGCCGATTGAACTGTGGAGAGCCCGATTATAACTATGTTGTACATAAGGGAGGCTCTCGTCCCATGTGAGTGGATGCTTTGAATTGTACATGCGCAGAATGTGTACAATCATTCTGTTGACGACCTCTATCTGGCCATCTGTTTGGGGATGGAAAGTTGTGGACTTGGTGAGCTTGGTATCCAACATTGACCAGAGGTTGGACCAAAATGTGCTGAGGAACCTGCTATCCCAATCTGATATGATAGACTGTGGGATCCCAAAGTGCACCCACACTCATTCAAAGAAGATTTTAGCAGTGGCTTCTGCTGTGATATTCTTCTTGCAGGCCGCCATAATGGCCATCTTCGAGAATCTGTCGATGACCACAAAAACACAGTCATTTCCATGCTTAGTAGAAGGCAGGCCTGACATGTAATCCATGGAGATGGATTCCCAAGGTCGACTAGGGGTAGGTAGAGGAGTATATAGGCCTTGCTTCTTGATGGTCGGTTTGGCAATGGCACAAGCAATGCAGGATCTGATGTGCTTCTCGACATCCTTTCGAAGTTTTGACCAATAGAAATACTTCTGCAAGATTGCTACTGTTTTCTCGACCCCGAAATGCCCAGCGACACGACTGTAGTGTTCTTCCCATATCATCTTGGCACGCTCACTTGAAGGAACACAAAGGTGTCCCATGTGACATAAAAGTGCATCTTGGAGGTGAAATTTTGGAACTTGCGTACTACCCAAGAGTGCCTTGTAAGTGTGGCCGAATTCTGGGTCACTCTCATATAGAAGCGGCCAATCAAAAGTCTTTTGCCCACAAGAGTTGAGCACAGTGGTGAGCACCACGATCAGTGGTCGGCTGAGGCAGTCTGCAACATGATTGGTGCTACCCTTCTTGTATTTAATGTTCAAATGAAACTGTTGCAGATATGTGGACCACTTCTGATGATGATCATTCTGCAACTTCCCTTGTGTCTGTATGAACTGTAGGGGCCAGTGGTCTATGTGGATGATTGTTTCCTTCCCCAAAATGTAATGCTTCCATTGTCGAAAAGCTTGCACAATGGAATACATTTCTTTGTCATAAGTGGGATACTTGCGAACTGTGTCAGACAATGTCTCATTGTGAAATGCCATTGGATGTCCCTGTTGAGTAAGAACTGCCCCAATAGCATAGTTAGAGGCATCTTTCTCGATCTCAAATGGCTGTTGCAAGTCTGGTAAAGTGAGCACTGGGGCAGAACAGAGGCGATTTTCCAATTCTATGAATGCCTTCTCTTGAGGTTCCAACCAAAATAATTTTTCTCTCGCTCCTCCCTTGGTGACTTGACTCAAGGGCCAAGTGATATGAGAGAATCCCAACATGAACCTCCGGTAGAAATTAGCAAGACCCAGAAAGCTGCGAAGCTCTATTATAGTGGTTGGGGCTGGCCAATCCTGAATGACTTGGATCTTGGCTGGATCCATATGCATCCCTGTTTCATCAATAATGTATCCCATATATTGAACCTGGGTCATGCCAAAAGTGCACTTCTCCAAATTGGCACACAACTTGTGTTGCCGCAGTGTTTGGAGGACTTGTTGGATGTGGTGAAGGTGCTCTTCCCAAGTCTGGCTGAAGATCATAATGTCATCCAAGTACACCACTACAAATGAGTTGGTGAATGGCCGCAAGATGTCATCCATCATCCTCATGAAGGTGGCGGGAGCATTCGTCAACCCGAAAGGCATGACCAGCCATTCGAAAAGGCCTTCCTTGGCTTTGAAGGTAGTCTTCCACACATCGGAGGGTTCAATTGGTACCTGGTGATACCCAGACTTCAGGTCGATCTTGCTAAAATATTTTGCACCTTTGAGTTGGTCCAGAAGGTCATCAATCCATGGGATTGGGTACCTATTCCGAACAGTGATCTTGTTCAGCGCCCGATAGTCAATACAGAGTCTCCACATCCCATCCTTCTTCTGTACCAACACGATCGGGCTCCCACAGGGTGATGAACTTGGTCTGATGTGACCTTTCTGCAACAGCTCCTGAATCTGCCTCTTGATTTCATCATTCTCCAGAACAGAGCGCCGATAGATCGGTCCATTGGGTAGCGGCGCACCTAGGGTCAGATCAATCGGGTGCTTGACCTGACAGTGCAGAGGAACCCCTGTGGGTGAGGTGAAGATGTCCCCGTACTCCTCCACAACCTTATCCATTTGTTGTTGTCGTGCAGAGGGGCCCTGTCTGGAGGTCATGGCCACGGTCTTCTTCTTGCCCTGGGGGCGGATCATCAGGAAAACGAATTTCCTGGTTTGGGAAATGAGCTTACTGCATTGTTTTGTAGTAACCAAAGAGATAGCCGTAGGAGGTGGTACCTCTGGTATCCTGTACAACTTAATTCCCAAAGTAATAATAACAGCACGAGGTCGAGACTCATACACAGCATGACGCTTCCACAAGTATGGTTGTCCTAATAATACATTAGAAACATCAATAGGAGCAACGTCACATAATACCTCATCCGTGAAGGGATTGATGCTATAGGGAAGGCGGCACTGCTGGCTGACGCGGAGATCTCGTCCTTGGTGAAGCCACCCGATGGTGTATGGATGTGGGTGAGCTGTGGTCGGCAAGCCCAACAGCTTCACGGCGTCTGCTGAAATGAGGTTCTTTTGGCTCCCATTGTCGACAATGAACTGTACAGGGGAGCCCTTTACCCACATCTGGGAGTGGAAGAGACGTTCCTCCTCCTCTGGATCTTCCGGTTCCTCCTTCTGGACCTTTGTAGTGGCAACAGTGGCATTGGGATCCGCATCAATAATCTGTTTCCCTTTTTCATTCCCCTTTTCAGGTTCTGATTCGGAGTCGGAGCATGCATCTGACTCAGAAGCCCTCATCTCGGCCACTAGCGACTGCTTGGCCCGACACTCACTTGTGTTGTGAGTGGAGCTCTTGTGGAACTCACACCACTTTCCCGTGTCCTTCTTTGGCTTTGCGGTGTTGTTCTTTTCTTGTGGCTTCGATGAGTTGTCTTTAGCCGCCATGCCTTGGCTCGGTCCTTTGTTCTGTAGTTTTGAAGCACCTTTCCCTTGCTTTTGATTCACAGATCCAAAGTCTCACTTCTTCTGCTTGAATTTCTGCTCAATCTTGGCAGCATACCGGTATGCCGTACCAAGCGAGGAGATGTCAAGGAACTCCATTTCCTCCTGAATGTATTTGTGCAGACAACTGCGATACTTTAGCACCAGATGTTTCTCTAAATCTTTGATACCCAACTTTGTGCGCAGGGTATGGAACAGATTCGTCAGCTCATGCACATCTTGATCCCTTTGTTGTTGCAGTGTGGTCCATTGTATGTACTTGTCCTCATAGCTCCCCACGGGATAGTACTGTTCCTTGACGGCGTCTCGGAAAGAATTCCAAGTTGGTACGGCCGAGAACAGAGAGGGTTCTGTCTGGTCCTTGTTCTCACAGTAGGTTTCCCACCAGTCCTTAACATGGGGGTAGCTTTGAGGAGTGAAAAAATAATCTTCTCCCGGTCTGAAAAGTCATGAACCGAGAAATATCCTTCTAACAGATTCAACCATCTATCTACGGCATCTGCGTCTATTTGACCCTCAAATATGGGAATGTCAAAATTTACTTGTACCTTAAAAGGAGTCGCGCCTCCAGAGTGGCTGCTGGATGCAGATGCGCCGCTAGTGGGTAGCCGTTGAAGGATCTGAGCAAGGTTATCCATCATCACGTTCCTTTGTCTTTCGAGGGCCTCCTAGAGCAATATTTTGATAGTATCTCCTGGTCCCTCATCTTTCTTTTTGTCCCCCATGGGCGTCCTTCGAGGTTTGCGAGGCTGATCTTGCAAAGGTTCCACCAGATCGAGCCCTAGCTCCTTATACCCTGACCTCGTTGGGGACATGCAAATAAGGATCGAGAAAAAGCAGACCGCTCTGATACCACTGATCCGAATTTATGCAAGAACGCAACAGAATAAACATATAAACATAAATACAGAGATGCAGCGGAAATAACACTTCATTTCATTAATATCAAAGAACTGAAATTTGCTTACAGACAGAATGGAAATAAAACTAGCTAGGGCATTGGTAGCTATCTCTGAGAAGAGATGTGGCGGCTACAGGCCTCTGAACTGAGTTACAATGAGGCTCGAGGGCCTATTTATCATTTAGAAACAATGGGAAATCCTAAACAGCAAAAAACCTAACCCTAGGAGATGAAGCGCCAAAACTATGGGCCCCGTTTGGGTAAATTGGTGTTTCAACTTCCCAGGGGCGTAACTTTGGCATACGATCTCCGTTTGACGTGTACCATACCTCGTTAGAAAGATCTATCCGAGGAATACAAATTTGGAATGAGCAACATCGGTCCATGGACCCATGTTGCTCTCTGTTTTCCCAAAAAACGTCGTTTAGGGCCTCAAAACGGCTCCGGAAGTTCGGGAACCCAGCGCTAAAAATAGTAAGTTGTCATGTTGAAAAAGCCCTGAAAGAGACAATGGGGGAGCCCCAAGTGGAATAGGCCGGTGACCACCAATATCCACCTAGATCAAAGATCCATTAGAAGATGGCAATGACCATAATGAAGTAGAAAATGTTGCGGAAGAAGCCATCGATGATGTTCTAGATGATGTTGAACATGTATTACTTGATATTGTTGAGGATATTTAAGTTATGCTTGCAAACAAAGCTTATTTTTGAGATCTATTAATTAGTTTTACTTGTAAGTTTTAGACTTTGATATTTTATGAGAAGGATCCTTATTTTTTGCAAAAAACATGTGATTACTATTATTTTTTGACATAAAATTCAATAAAAATGCTATTTTCTTAAGTTTTTTTTGTTAAGATTTTTCCCAAAATTAGTTTATTTAACATGTTTTTTTTAACAAAAAGTCTCTAAAAGTGTAATTTTGCATTCTATTTGTTTTGAAAATTTGTACTTTTTTGTCATATCATTCAAAATATTGGTTTTTTAGCGACAATTATTTGATGTGCATTGAAAAATTAATTAGCAATACATAAACTTGTAGAAAATATAAAATTTATAATATTGAGCCTTTTTTCATTTTTTATCTATGTGAAAAAGTGAAGATATCATTACAAATTTTTATTTAAAAAAAAATTTATTTTTTTTCTTTTTAAAACATAAGTACATAAATGCACTTAAAAATAAACATCTCACGGAAGAAGAAGACATTAGAAAATGTATAGTGTCAAAATAAATCCTCTAAAAAAGCATTGGTGATGATATGCCACCTATTCAAAATCGACATAAAAAGCATCACAGAAAAAAAAATTAAAAAAAAATAAAGTGCCAAAAACATGCTAAAAAAAAAATTGACTCTGCATCACCACTTTTCAAAATCGGGTGTTTTTCTTGCTACGTCAAAAAGTGAGTACCAATGCAGTTACCTATTTCATCAGTAACAGTGTTGATTCATTCTCTCAATTGATATGCTATGTATGTATCAAATCCATCAGGGATTTTGAGAAGAACAAAATCAGGAGGAGGTTTAAGATTAGAAAGAATTGAATTATAAATTCTATTGTATCTAGTGCAATAATTCCGGACTGTCTCATTAGGTGCTCTTTTAATGCTTTCAAATTCTGATAATATTTGCAATGGATTTTTCTTCTTTTCCCATTTATTAATGAATAATCTATGAAAAACTGCTAAATCAACAATACTACCAGGATTCAAACCTTTAAACCATTTTTTAACCTCACCAGTTAATGTTTGAGCAAAAAGTCTCATTTGTACATCAGACTCATCTATTTCATGAAGTTCAAAATAGTCTGTCATCTTTTTTACATGCTGTTGGGCAGTGTATTGAGTGGTTGCATCAAATTGAGGTATTTTACTTTGATAGTCTTGAGGCATGTCATGTAATTTGGCTGGAAGGACCAAGGGAGCATATCTAGTAGCCATGGATTGAATTCTAGCTTGGCTCGGAGGTAAATTGGAAGTACTTGGGGAAGAGCTAGAAGCACTTACTGATGTAGTTGCAGAACATGTAGATGAGATGGGGATATAAGAAGATGTACAAGAAAATGTGGTTGAGAATCCAAAAGATGAAGTTGGACAGTATGAAGAAGTGTTAGGAGATGAGAATGATGTATTGGAAAATGCAGAAGGAAAACTAGTGGATGGAGATGAGGTGGCGGAGGATGGGAATAATACTCTAGGTTGGAATGGTTGTTTAGGAATAAATGGATCTGTGGAATGAAGTGTGGTAGAGATTATGGATGATGTGGTAGTAAATAGAGATGAACCTTGAGACTCTAAAAGGCTGGTATCTAAATGAGTGGTAGAAGGCTTAGGGGTATAAGCTGATAAAGCAGCTAATTCAACTGAATGTTGAAAAATAGCTTCATCTATTTCCTTAAGTATAGTAGCATTTATTTCATCAAGTTTATCATAAGCCTCAAAGATTTTTGATTCAGAATCTACTGAAACAGTTTCTTGTTTAATTTCAAGAGATGAAATAAAATTAGGATCTATAACAGTGCTATTTAAATCACTTTCTGATTTGTTTCTCAATAAATAATGTTCAAAATTTAAGTCAAATTCAATGTCTTGTATAGTTGCTAACTATTTTGGAAGGGAATTTGCTCTAACTAAGGAAACTTTATTACCTAAATCTTCTACTTTTTTATTCTTTTTACCAATTCTGTCAGGATTATCTACTATGACAGTAAGTTGTGGATCCGGATTTGACATGGTATAGTAGACTCTTCTGGAAGCTATAATTACAATTTTTAATGAAAATATACTCACGACTTATTAAAACAGTCTTTAAGGTGAAAAAATAATAAAAATATTTCCTTTAAGACCTATTTAAAAACTGAGGATTGGTTAGTTCCCTAGTATGGTTGCCAGTATGTTATCTCTCTAATAATTCCCAAAGTTGTGAGATTTGGATTTTATAGTTTTAAGAATATTAGAGGTAACCACATACCTACTTTTAAGCTTTAGGATCTAGCCTTCCTAAGGCTTAGAGAGGGCTCTCTCTATAAGATTTAACTTTGTTTTATATATGATCTTAGGCTAGTTATATGGGGAAATTTGGTTTGGTTTGGTGAGAAAAAACTACTTAATGAGATGGATAATGATAGATCTGTTTTTCCATTGAGAAAATGGAGTCAGTGTGTCAAGCAGAAAGATCAGGATCAAGGTCTAAAGTCAAATATTTTTAGGCCAAGATAACAGAGTCACTCAAGATCTTTGAGGCTGATTGGTGAAGTGGTTTAATCGGGATAAAGCGAAATCAAGGATTCTTTGATCCAGATAAGGAATGAAGAAGTAGGGGTAAATGAAAATTAGGAAGAAATTAAGGGTTCCCTAGTCTGGATATCAACAGAAAACATTAAAATGAAAACCAATAAATAACAGAGTGCTTTTAACAAATTCTGATATATCACTTCCCGATTTCACATTAAAATTTAGAACACATTTATGTATGAATGGAAAACATAAGAATATTTAACAAATAACATAAGAAAGTACTTCACTTAAGTGGCCCAACACATGAATCCTGAAATATGATGCTTTATTGATTTGATCCAGCCTGCCGACTTGAAACTTGATACCAAAACCCTTCATGTACAGAAAAATTGACTATAGAAATCTTCAGTAATTTATTCCACACTAATACTTCAAGTAATGAAGTATTTATACAAAAAGTAATACAAAATATCCTAGAACACTCCTAGGAATGTTTTTTGGAAATAAAATATCTTTTTACAAAAAGATAGTGACAACTGCATAACAAAATTGCAAGCTATCCTATTTATTTAAAATAAAATATCTTTCTTATTGGACTAGGAAATTGCAGTGGATATTTAATTATCTTCTTTCTTGTCATGATCTTGATAGTTTGAAGCTTTATCTCATACGATACTCTTTATACGATATTATTTAACCATTTTATATATAATCTTTGACTATTTTACTTTGCCTTTTTTGCCTTGAAAAAACTATTTTTACTGTGTAAAACAACACTATTTTTTCATCCTCTTTCATTGTAAACTACCTTTTTATAGTAAATTTGTGAGTTTTTGCCAAAACTCTTCATCAAGTAATTTATCTTTGTAATTTTTCTGAAATTCTCATCTGCCTCAGTGTATCTAGAAAAGTTTGGTTTGACTACAAAGAGATGTTTTATCTCATGCTGTAAATAAAACAAGTTTTCAACACTCTTATGCAACACTTTACTAGTGGGAACTCCTTTCCAATCTACCTTGTTCACTTGATCTTTAGCAAAGTCCCTGATTTTCTTATTGTAATCTTCTTGCTTCATAAGTTTATCATTGATAACAAGAATGTTTGGCAAGCCTTTTTGTATTAATGTGTCAAACTTAACCATGAATCTAGTTATGCCTATGTCCATGTTTTGACACTTCTCTTCTAGTTGCTTCATTAAAATTTTCTTTGAAAAAACCTTTCTCGCCTAAAGAATTGTTTCAGTTCTGTCAGTAATTCATATCTCATACAATTCTTGCTTGCTTTTAGTGTTGAGAAACTTGATTATCTCTTGGGCTTCTTCAGGTTTGGCACCAAGCTCTTCTTTAGTCTTCACAATTTCTTCTTTGGCTTCTTTGATTAACTCCTTTTGTTCATAAATTACTTGAATGGATGGCCAAATGTCATTGATTGATTCAATGATATTGGACCATAATTGTTTTTTCATGTAGGCCATGGATTCTTTTAAGGCTAATTCTGCTTCAACCTTCTTTAATTGTTCACTTAATCTTTTGTCCTTTTGCTCCTCTATTTTAGCATTTATTTGTGCTAATTTCTTGGCATCTTCCAACTTCTTGATTGTCTCTTTCAACCTATTGATCTCATTATTATGTATTTACATATCTTCCATGGATTTAATGAGTTTAGAAGTGGTAACGCTGTGACGTTAGGACTTTTGGTGCTAACTCTTCTGCTAGAGTTGAAGGAACTGTTGTTGTTACCATGGGAATAACTATAGGAGGAACACTTTGAGTTTTTGTAGCTTATTTTTCTTGGACAAGCTTGTCCATTTCAATCTCCATTTCCTTGATCTATGATGTCATTTGTAGTATGAGACTCATCATCTCATCTTTCTGATTTGCCTCTTGCACAATATCTTTAGCTTTTGGATGTTCTATTGGAGGTAGTTTCAATTGCTTTCTAAGAGCTACAATATCAACATTTTTCTTTTTCACCAACTATGCAATTTTTACATTTGAAGGGCCATACCCTAATTCAATCACCAGTTCTTATAAATACATGATTCTAGTGTATTTAGCATAGGAAGAAGCTTTCTTAATCCTAATCTGATGTCTCAAATTTTTTACAGTCTTCTGGAGTTTCTGGGCACTCATTGCCTTTGTGGTCATAGTAGAATAAAGCATTTTTGAACTTTTTTTTGAAACTCAATTTGATCTAAAGGATGAATGCTTTCTACTAGTACTTCAATGTTAACCTGCTTCTAATCTAATGTTGTTGTAGGTTTAGGCACTGTTGGTTGTAGCACTATTATTAGCAAAAAAAAATTTGTATAATCAAAGGCTGAAAGCAGCCTATTTTGGATCCCTAGAGTCTTCTTCAAATAATGTGAATAGATCTCATTCTTGATCTCTTTATTTCTGGCTTTGATGTATTTGTACTTTTCTTTGATATCAATGTTTGTATCCTCTACTTGTTGTGATGAATATGCCTCCATGCTTTGCTATTTTTCAATCATATGAGTGTTAGAAGTAACATTTTCCCGCTCATTCTCAATTACTGTAGTAGTATCTGTGTTCTTCTCTAGATTTTGTTCATCTAAAACCTCAATTGTTTATTTTTCCTTGTGTGCTGGATTGAGCTTAGGTTTCTTATTGTATCTGATATTGAATTTGGTTTCTATTGTTGTTTCAGCTATATATGCACATTCTTCTCTGATTCTATTTGTGGTTCGTTCCTCCTGATTTACAGTCTTCAAAGTGTGACTAGTATCACCTTGTTTGACTATTTCTATTAATGTATTTTCCAACCATTCTATTTGGTTGGAAAACTGTTCAATGTCAGGATTTTTATCATGGATATAAGGGGTTAATTTGCATTTTACCCTCATTTTACTGAGTATTCCATAAGGATCATAGTTCCATAAGAAACTTTCATCAAATTTATACTCCAGTAAATTTTTGGCTGCCTCTACACCTGCTTCCCTATGATTTCATATGAAATGACCTACCTCATTTTTCAATTTCAATTGACTCTTCTTTTTAGCAGCCAAACAATTTATAGAATCTAAGTTTAGTATTTGTCTTATATACTATACGGCAAACACTCTCATTGGAAAGTACTTTGGCAATTTATAGGGAAAGAGGTTTGACCCATAGACTCTAATCTCTGTGTGGTTTTTATAAAGGTACCAATCACCAATTCTACTTTTCTCTGATAGATGTAAAATTTTCTTTATCTCATCACTTATCCTTGGATGTACACTGTTTGTAAGCATATTTATCAATGGGTGAACAAAACAGTCTACGAAATCTGCATAAGTGAATTCTGTTGATTCTTTTCTGATTAGGGAAGTCCAGAAAATGACTGACAGTGGATTACCTTCTACATCTAACTTCTGAAGGGTTATTGGGAATTTATCTTCTTGGAAGTAAAGGAACATATGAAAGAGGAAGGAGGTATATCTGAAAACTCCTTCAGTGGGACGTTTTACAAGTTGATCATGGATATTATCAACTATGTACTCAACATAGTTATAAATGACTATGGGCAGTTGTCTAGGCACAAAAGTGGATAGAAAACCAAGTATAGACTCATCAGTGTGCTCATCAGTAAAGTAACCAAGGATAAAGGATAACATTGAAATAACGTGTCTTGATCCTTCAGGGAATTTGGAGGATGAGTATGGACAGTTAATCTTTGGGATTTATAAATATGTAGGCATGAATGTTTGGAAGATCTAAAATCTCTTAGGAAATTCTAACTCAAGATAAAGCTTTGTAAGAGCTTCTATGGATAATGGGACTGCATTAGGATCTGGTTTCAACTGAAGCATTAGGTTTATAGATTCTGCAGTAATAGTGATAATACTTCTTTTTCAGCATTAACCATAACTCTTAGGTTAGGGGAATAGTGATATTGACACAGTCTAATGAGTTCTGGACACTGATGGGTATGGGGAACTACATATTTGGGTAAATTGGATTCCCAAATTTGGATTTCTTCTCCCTCATCCAAAGATTTTTCTAAACTCCAGCAATGGAGATCAAGAAGATTGATTTCAATTACTGGATCAGTTATTTTAAATCACCATCAGCTAAACGGGTATGCTCAACATCTACAACAGGAGGTTATAGTGGATTTATGATAATGGTGCTTTTAAAAGCCATTTCTAGGTCTGTTCTTGACAATTTTGACCTCTGGATCTTATAAACTCTATTTTTTAGGTTTGTATGCACTTCTATAAGCTTAGAGTATTTACAAAAGGTATTTTTGGTTTGACAGAGGTATTTTTGAAAAAAAATAGGTACAATTATGGTTTCTTTTGGTTCAAACTTTCAATCCTGCTCCAAAATCAATCTTTTAAACTTTTCACAGTCTCAAGAAAAGCTTGACAAGGGTTTCCTGCTCTTTTCTTGGATAAAAAATACCTAAAATAGTTTAATCCATGCACAAAGGGATTCTGAATATTTTCAAAAGTGTTTGAATCAGTTACAGGGTTTCTACAAGTCCACAAAAGGCTAAAATCTCTTCAATTTTGATTTAAAATAGGTTATAATATTCAAACTGTTAGTTTATCACATTTTTACAGTAACTACAATTTTTGAAGGCAATAAAGGTATTTTTGTAGGCAAACGGGCTTCACGAGGCAAAAATTTACAAGTATAGCTCTTTCAAATGATGGGAGGGTATTTTTCTTGAAAAATTCCTGTTATTTTAGATATTTTGACTTGAAAATAGGGTTTCTAGAAGTCTGGGAGCTTTTAGAATCTATTTGAAGTCTTTAAATGCAAATTGGAGAGTCTGAACAGTTGCAGCAGCAAATTTGGGACGAATTCTGGTATTTGAGTATGTAAACAGGGTGATAGCACTTATTTCTTCAATCGGGAAGCGTTTGTGAGAAGAAAACATGAAGAAAAAGTTTAATCGCACATAAATCTGTTGTTTATAGGAATTTTAGTTGAAATGGTATCTGTAATTAATGCCGGTCTTTTCAAATGGGAGGTGGTTTGGCACAGGGAGGCTAAATACCACGAAGTGGTTATCGCAACCCTGGAGGGTAGTAAATGGTATTTTGCAAATGAATGCAATCCAATTTTTTTGTGCCGCGTGGGGGAGAGAGGAAAGGGCAATACTGCCCATATCAGAAATCCTAATTTAATTATTCGTTGGGCTATTGAAATTGATATATGTCTTGTGGTTCATCAGATCCGGCGAAGGGAGTGCGAACGATCGAGATCTATCGATGGAGTTGATTGGTAGATGGGCGTTGGGCCAGGGAACCTTTTATGTGGTGGGGTTAATGTAATACGTTTAAACATAGTTTAAACATAAAAATTAATGTATTAATGGGATAGGCGAATATGTGAATTACACAACAAATAAGTGATTTAGATGTGTATTATAACATTTGGGAGGGGAATATATCATGTGAGTATTAAAAGCATAGGTTGAACATTAATAAAGTGGGTTTGGGTATTTTAATATAAAGGATTTAATGTATTACGGGATGGGGTATTATAAGGAATTAGTAAATTAAATTAAATTTTAATATGATATGAATGAGCGGAAATGCATATAAACACTAAGTAAAGTGTGTTTTAAGTGTTTTTGGCACATTTTCATAATGGTGGCCCATTTTTACACTTACACTTAGGATAAATAGCATTTTGTGTTTTTTTTTAATGTGTTTGTATGAAATGAAATTATTTAAGGGGGTTTTTATTTTCCCTAAGCAAAAAGGTGTTTTAACTTAGGAAAACGGATTTTATCTTAGGAAAAAGGGTTATAATGTTGAGGAAAAGGGTTTTTTTTATGAAGGGAATCCAATAACTAGTGCTAATCAGTCATTAAGCCTTGGGTCCGGTCCCAACAAAAGTCAGAGAAATGCTCTGAGCCTTTATAACTGAAGGTTTTGAATATTGGAATATTTGAGGGAAGGGAAATTAGTAATTTGCCAGATGATTTTTTATCCATTCCTTGCAAAACTGCTTGTACCTACCCATTTGCTACTTTAACATTTTATCTTTATTTACATGGGTGCATTTGAGTTTGCAACCCTAAATCCATTTTTCTTTTAAAGAACAAACTATATAATTCTAACCTTATCTCATCCGAGGGCTCAGATTAAACTGTTGAGCTCCTCATTTATTCTCTAACTATTTACTGATTTTTCAAGTTTAAACTGTTTGACATATCTTTATTCTCTATCTATTAAAATGAAATTTAAAGCTTGAAAGCCAAGACTAAACTATTTGACTAATCATTGATTATGGTATTTTAAACAAGCTACACGCAATCATTTTATTTGGCAGTAAAAATAAAAAGTAGTGGCATTTTGACTTGCATCACTTTCATGTCTTATTCTTATCTCTTTTTTGTTTGGGGTCCATTTTTTATATTCTTTTTGATATTTTTATTTTCAAGTCCTTTGATCTTTCTTTTAGGAATTTTCCCCTCTTTTCATTTTTTATTATTTTCAAATATGGGAAACAAAATTGCAGAAAGCAAGGTATGTACATATTTACAAGACTAATCATAGTTAATTCAAAAATTATGAACCCTATTATTATAGGAGCCTAACATAATCTACAGGTCATGAGTGCATATCTAGACATAGGGGTCTAAAACGTTTCTGATAATCACCAAGAAGGTCTAGTGTCCTCTCATAATAGCTTCAATAACATTTTTTAGCTCATGCATTCATTAACCATTCATCAAATAATCAAAACATATAAAGAGTCATAGCTAGAACCTGTGATGGAACCATCATTATAACCAACATGTAACCATAATAATAACCATGATGAAACAACCATCAAAGCCACAAAATAAAAAGTAAAAGTAACCATAGAATAAAATAGGAAAAGGAATTTTATTAACATATGCCAAATCCAACTAAGTGAGGGACTTCCATGTACCGCCCGACCATAGATTGAGATGAACAAAATCTTTCTTTCAACCAATCACCCCTGTACCATATTCCAAGCATGAATGTTGGAACTCAAGACATAAAAGGCCAGGGCTTCCTGAAGATTAAACCACCTCTACCATCATGCTCTCGCAATCTTGCTAAAACTGGTCAAGAGGTCACATAATTAAACCAAAACATAAAAAACCAGGGCTTCCCTAAGATTAAACCACCTCCGCCTTCATGCTACCGCGATCCTGCCAAAATCAGTTAAGAGATCAGTAAACCCAAAAAAATATTGTACGCTTGAGAGTTTCTTCACCAATACCTTGAGGAACTTTCCTATCTCCAACAACTTGTCTCAAAACCTCAATCAAATAAAATAACCCCATCACACCATGGCTATCTAGAAATGGCAAGGCAAGGCTAAAACCATTGTCACACCCAACAAAACCCATTCCATTAACATTAAAAGAACCAAATACACAAATGAATGTACAATTAATTCACAAACCAACTATTAAATCACACATGCAACATGATACCTGCAAGTCTTCCTACTGAAGCTTCTTGATCCAACCTTTCTTTCTTATCCCTTGATTTACCTGTCCTTCCTTTCTTACTTTCTCATCTTGGTTCTCTTTTCTCTCTAAAACTAATTCCAAATCCAGACTGATATAATGCTATGAACTAACCCTCAAAATCATTTTTATTATTGAGGCCTCTATTTTCTTCATTTTACTCTATTTTTCCTTACAATTTTCCTCTCATGCAAACATGTGAACTTTCATCTCCCCCTTTTTGCTATTTTCCTTTTTCCTCATAAATAAATGCCAATTAATACCTATTTTCCTTTGCAATTGTCTTTTCCAATTTCCTTTACCATAATAAATCAAAAGTGACACCCATTAGGATGTTTATTCCAACATTCAACTTGGAATATGTGTCCCATGACCTTGGTATTATTCTATTGTCTTTATTAACTTTATTACATGAAATTTTAACCAAAGGTTGTTACACCGGACATGAATAAAGTGTTTAACAGACTAAGAATTTATGGGCTACATAAACAAAATATAAAGCAACGTCCACCTCACTTGATATGCGGCATGAAGGGTCACCTTGCCCTCTTTTATATTGTGGCATCAATGGAGGCCTATTTCTATTATTTTAATGGTTCGAAATACATTCCTATGAATTATCATCATGGTTCCTTTTGAGAGAGTGGTGAAATTGGTATACTGGCCTTTTTTGGTCGATGGGGCGATATAAATAATTTTTTTATGAGCATGGATATAATGCAAGACTAGATCATTAGTATTTTTTATTGTGCATATTAGTGTAATAAAATATGTGGTGACAGTAGCTGATGACACGTATTCTTCTAACATTGGTGGAAAGATCCCTTTGTAAGGCCTATTATTTTTTATCAAAGTTTTTTTTAGAAAAAAAACATTTGCATAATAAATTTTTAAGTTTGGAAACAAATATTATTGGAAAAATCCTTTTTAGCATTTTTTCACGACAAAGTGTCAAGTTGTAGTTGCTTTAAATTCCACAATAGATTCATTCTAACACTGAATCTACCAAGCATTGAGAGGGTTCAAATCTCTCAAGATGTAGACCTCTTTATGAGTGAAAAACTTAAGGAAAGGTTTGCGCCCTTAGAGATTTGATTCCTCTTTGCGCTTGGTATATCCAAAGTTAAGATGGATATATGTTTGTTTTGAGAAATACAACAGAAAAAAAGTTTATAAGAATTCTTTATTTTCATTTGTTTTATATATTGTATAATGAGTTGACATTGAATTATTGTGTTTATGATTAACCTTGTCCACATTAAAATGATAAAACTTGTCCCCTCATATTAGAAAATAGAAAATATATATTCAAAGGATCTCTCTCTCTCTCTCTCTCTCTCTCTCTCTCTCTCTCTCTCTATATATATATATATATATATATATATATGATATTAAAATCTTTTACTCAACATACATATTGAAATTTTTTATTTATAACCCACATTAAACTATTTTTCTGTTATTAATATTTTTAAAATTTTATATATAAATACCATCTTAAGAATCAAATTTAAATTACTCAAATTTTCTCTATAAAAGGATTATATACAACTATGTTATTCAATATGGACATTGAAATATTTTATTTATGGTTGATACTAATTTTTTTTTCTTAATTTGTTTTTGTTTTTAATAGTACATGTTAATTGAGCACATCATATAATATCAATGATATTATTTGTACATGCTATATGTCAACTCAATATTAAATAGTGAAGAAATTGCATATCTACATCATATTAAAAAGTAGTTTTTTATTCAATTTCAATTACTTTATCTCTATATAAAGTTGATTTTAAAATATGGTGGAAATTAAAGTATCAATTTTTTTTTATTACTTCTGTTTTTCATTTGTTAATGTAAGTATTGTTTTATTAGTTTTATATGTAAGAGTGTCTCCAAAATAAATAAATAAATAAATAAATATATATATATATATATATATATATTGTTATTAGTATACATTTTTTTTAGCCCCAGGGGATAGCTCAGTTGGTCGAGTTCCTGTTGCTAAGTATCTCATTGACGAGGAGGTTACAAGGTCAAATATCCTCGATGCCCTTGGGGTTAGGCCCTTCTAGTTCGGTTAACATAGAATGAATTACATATCGTGTAGTATCATTGATATTATTTTTACATGCCATATGTAAAATTTGTATTAAATAGTGAATAAATCACATATCTCCCTCATACTAAAAAGCTAATTTTTTTTTTTTTTTACACTTTCGATTACTTTATCTCTCTATATCAAGTTGATGTAAAATTAAGGTGGAAATTAAATAATTTTACTTATAGTCGATGTTATTTTTTTTTATTATTACTATTTTTAATTTGTTAATGTAAATATTATTTTATTATTTTTAGATGTAATGCTACATGACAACATGTCTCCTATACTATATTGTAGAGCTCCTCTTGGTGCAAAAAAAGTGTTTGATATTATGGTGAATTTAATGATGATAGTTTTTTAGTCCGGAAAAGGAAAATGCAACAACTATTTTAATCCAAGGGAGTGTGTCAAATGTTAAGTGGAAAAAAACTAGTTATTACAAGAGAAGTTGAACAATTTACCTACAGGAAAAAACAAGATGAAAGGATGAGTGTTATCACCCAAAAAATTAGCATCTAGGTATTTCTTACTAGGTGGATCGAAATACATCGTGTAGGATTAATTTTACCATGGTAAAACCAAATCTCATTGTAGAAAATAATTTGGTAAACTTTTTATAAATCATTTCTCATTAAAAACTAAAAAATCCCATAAGAATAATTAAATAAATAATTATTTGTTTATTTTTCTAAAGAAATAATTATTTCTTAATTAATTTTGACTTAATAGTCTTGGAATAATTAAATAAACCATTATTTATTTATTATTCTTTATTTTCCCTATGAGATAATTATTAAACTATTACTTAATAATTATTTCTTTCTTAATTCTCACAAAGTTATTATTAAATCATTTTTACCTGTTAATTACTTCAACCACTTTCTAAATTAATATATTTGACCATTTTGAATATCTTTCCCTCTCATAAAATATAATAAAATATTCTCAATAACTATATTTTTATTTAGTCAATAATATTTTATAATTGCTAATTTAGCTCAATACTTGGTTATAAATAAGATGGTTTTCCATTTATTCTTCACCATGACCATTTTCATCATCACCAATATCGTCTCATTACATTTGAACTCCCACATGAGTTCAAGCCGTCTTTTTGTTTTCTACCCATTGCAAATTTAGAGAGAAACACACAATTGAAGCACAAGGAGAAGAAATAGATCCATCCCACGGAGGGGGAAATACAAATCGATGTGGTAATTTCTCGTCACCGGGTGTTTTAATAAAATTATAATTTTATTAAGTCCTTCATTGGGTTATTTCACTTTAATTTCTTGTTGTTATATTTTTATGTTCGCAATATTTGTTTTGTTGCATGGTTTTTATTCGTTTTTTATTGTAGATATGAAGCATAAACATTCATATTTTTTTGTTATAGCTACATGTAACCAACATTTTAAGTAAAGCATTTTCCATACACATGCTAAGAATTTTCATACTAAAAAATAATGACTCCACTTGTGTAGTAATTCAAAAACTTGGTGACTGTTTTTTCAACCATTTTCAATGTTTCTTCAAAAAATTTATTCCTCTCAATTTCTATTCTTAGACCTCTTTTATTTTCTAGAAAAAAATTCGTTTATGTTGGGGTTTCATATCTTTTTGTAGGTCATAGATACCAGCTCAGCAAGTGATGACAACATTTTGGTTAGATATGTTGAGCGAGAGAAGTAGGAAGAGAGCACACTTTTTAGCCATTTTATTGTGCCCAACACACGTTTTAGCCAATAAATTGCGCCCAACACACATTTTAGGTCAGTTTATGCACTCTACAAAATTTACAATATTTTTTCATATTTTCGAGTTTTTGCTAAGATTATTTCATATGTGCGGAGATGTGTTTTTGTTCTTTCCTAAGTAAACTCTAGTCCTAGATCCTCTTATTACTTTCTCATTGAGGAAGGAAAAAAACCCCTAGGATTTAGAGTACAACTCCATCATTTAGAAAGAGAATTGTTGAGTTGAGGAGTCTAGTGTGCAACATTTCCAACCACTATTTCTGAGTGCTTTTCCATTCTTTTACAGTTCTTTTAGACATGTTTTTTAAAAAACATATTCCCTTTAGAATCTGGTGTTTCCTTTCACCCTTAGGATCCCCTTGTGTATCCTTTCTTTGGTAGCTACTGCCCCCCTGAAAACCCCCCAACAAGGGGGGATTTTCCCCCCTTGTGACCCCATTGTTGTGCTAGGCACAAGTGTAAGGGGCTTGGCCACCCCCCTCTTACTCCCCATTTCTCGCCTGGATCTAGTCCTACATTTCCGAAGTGGTTTCATTACCAGATTTGATCATTTAATGCGTCTAAAATTCAACAGAAGATCAAGCTCTAAATTTTTAAATAAATTCAATTTCTGAGTTTAATTATCTGCATTCTCATTTGCCCATAGCTTCTTTTGAGTGCAAATACATTCTTTAATGATCTCATCGACCAATTAAGTATTCACATGCATGAGTATACATCTCAGATTTCTTTGATTTTAAATATGTAATTAAATTTCAATTGGATTTGTTTTAATTCCAGATTTGGTATTTTGATTTTATTATTTCATTTTAAATTATTTTTTATTTGTTTTTGCGGGAAACCGTTGAAGAGATGAGAAGAAGAAGATCTCAATAAATGACAAGGCTCCAACAATTGAAGAATATGATTTTGAGCCAATGGAAAATGATTGAGCAGAACCACTCTTCAACAAGCTTTCTATTTAAGAAATCCTTTTGTAAATATTATAAATAGCATATTGTAAAATGTAATAGGGGATCCTCTTCTCTTCAATTCAAGAATTTGTGAAGGCACTATTGTATAGAGGTTTTATATTTTTAGGGTAGAGGAGAGAAAACTCAGATCTTGGGATTATTGAGGAATTTTCCCTTGCATGTTGAATTATGTATGTAGAACGAAGCTTCTACTATTGTAGCTCTAGTTTTAAAAGCATAATTTTAAGAATATTAAATGATTGTTGGAGACTAGAGTGAGAGAAATGGATTCAATAAATTAGTATTTCTAATACTATTGTTTTAAGTACTAGTTTCATTTTATGATGGAAAGAACGTGTCATTTTATTCATATTTGTGCACTATGGTCGATATGAGTAATGTCTCTCAATTATATGTTATAATTTATCTCTGCTCTTATGGGTTGAATTTTGATTTCTGAGTAACGATTTACTCAGAAAAATGTCTTTTAATAATTGATTTCACAAACAATGTTATGTTGTGAACTATTTCCTCATATTATTGTTTAATTATTCGAATTATTGATTTAGAAATCAATATCATTTTATGAACTACTTCTCAAATGTTGTTGGTTGATTATTTCAGCTAAGAGGTCTCTGAATAGAATGTGTTTTTGTATATACAATGTCAGCTACTGAACTACTTCATTATCTTGATATTCATTATGAGCCAGACATATTTAAACCCCAATCATTTAAATATATTTCTCTCGGCTGGGTTAGATCTATGTCTACCTAATTGATATATGATTAGGATAAAGTTCCTTTTGTTTTCATTTTAGAATAATTTTGCATTTAGATTTAATTCTACATTACTAGAAGTCCTCTTTCCGAAGAGGAAAAAATTTGGTTGTGGCTTGGCTTAGCCCCAAATTAGCTTAAGGATCACTTTCTTGCATGATCAACAAGAGGTATGGTCTGATGTCTCTTCTCCATTGGTAGACAAAGGTTATATTTTAAGCCATTGGAGATTGAGAGAAGGTAACTGGACCTAGTTAAACCAGTCAGAAAGACCATTCCAAATGGATAAGGAAATATTTTAAGGTCTGGACCGGGTGGTCATCCCTACATGTTGTTGCAGCGAATTTCGAGGCATCAATATTTTGGCGCTAAAAGGAGGGCTCGAGACTTGTTTCACTTTGGAGTCGTTGTATTATAACATTTTATTTTTATTACAATGGCTCCTCTTAAAATTCCAATTTGGAGTTGTGTTTCTAGACGTAAGTCTTCCAATACTCCACCAGAAATAGTAAGACACTAGTCTCAGGTAAAGTTTAATGGTAAGAGGAATACTTATACATTTAATCATGCCTCTCAATTTATTCAAAAAATTTCAAATTATATTTTTCAAGGAATTGATAAAGGTATTTGAGGTAGGATTTTTACCCTTACATTGTTGGAAAAATCCAAAAGATAGTGTCAATGACTTCCAGTTGCCTCAATTCATAGTTGGGATTAATTTATTACAATATTACTTTGTAAATTGGATGGCTATATGTACGAATAGGGATGTGATGATTTTGAATATTTACAAAGATTTGAAAATGAATCTTTGATTGATTTTACCATCAGGTTTCATTTAAATTGTTTAAAATTAAAAATTGAAGATAAACCTTTGAAACATGAATTATTAGATTGGTTTGAAAATATTTCCTCTCTTCCTCCCATTCATAATCCATGTGAAATTATTTCAAGTTTTTCTCAATCTCCTTCCAATTTCATTAACATTATTGAAAATTCCAATATGGAGGTGCAAACAAACAATGATAAAGTGGTCTCTATTTTTTATGATCAATTCCTTCATTTAGTGCATACTTCTTACAATATTTATTTTGATCAAGGTGCACCTTCACATGTCAATCAATCTCAATCATAAATTTTAGAAAATTTCACTATTCAAATACAAGCAAATATTAGCAACAATCTTGAAGAATATGCTGCTTTGAAATCTGAAAATTAATATGTGGTAGAATCAGAAAATCAGAGCATAATCCAGCAAATACAAGCAACGATTAAAATTTCCAATAATACGCAATCATCTATACAAATTTCTGAATTATTTTACGATAAGCAAAAGCCAAATTCAGGACAACAAAGCATATTATTCAAGAAAGCACAATTAGCCAAGTAAATGATCTTAAATCTGAAATTTGTAATGAAGAAAATGCAAAAGACTCTTCTAAAATAGAGACATTTTCAAATGCATTATTTCGTATTCATATTTTTCCCTTTATCCTAATAATTTTTCTAATAGCAATTTATCTTCTCTTCACTTTAAAGATATTTCAGAAAACAAAGAGATTGATCTAAATGAATTGCTGATTAGTTTTTATGAAGATAGAGAATTAACTATTGATCATTCTTCTGGCATTAATGGACATGAGCTTAATATTCTTCCTCTTTTTTATAAATTGAATGAGATCGAAGGAAATTCTAAAGAATATCGTGAGGTTGTTTATGATAGCTATTTTCACATTGAAGATATTGATTTGACTTCTTTACAATTGAATTCTGATTATCAAATTCTAATCACATGTGAAAATGAAGAACACTCTAATTCAAAAATTATTTCAAATAGTTCTCATTTTTAAAAAATTAACCATACTCATGATTTCATCATTCAAGAAACAATTCTAATCTATGATTTATATGACGATCAAGCTCGCATTCCTATTCATATTCATAGCCCTCTCTTCAATTCACAAGTTGGTATCAGCAATCATTCTAATTTCATTATTATGCCCAATTCTTGTAAAGAGAAAATTGTTTTAAGTCAGCCCCAGTTGTGTTGTAACAATAATTGCAACACTAGTGTAAACTACGATTCTATTTTGTTATTATTTCGTCATTTATTTTGTTTACCTTCATAATTCTTTTTTGTTTTTAGTATTACAGTTTAGATACTTTGTGCTGGCATATTGAGTAGCTTAATATTGAACACTCAATTGATGCATTACCTCAATCGAAAAATGAATATTAAAATTATAATTGTGAACATCAAGAGCTATTAAATTTGCAATTCCAATTGATGTTCATTTCTTTCCAATTACTTATTTCTTCTTGAAAGAAGCGCTAGCAAGAGAGTGTATTTACATAATATGACCAGCAATCTAATTCAATTAATAATCTTCTGTTGGATCTATCAAACTTCCATATGTTTTTCATTGATCCATTTGAAAAATATTAGGAGAATTTTCTTTCACCAAATATCGTTAATAATTTAAAACTTGAACATAACACAAACAAAATCATGCAAGCCATTGTATCTAAAATTTCTTATTCACGATCTTGATTTTCACCGCCTCTTTTGATCCTGTCCCAATCAGTAATGGAAATCCATCCATATTTCCATGATCCAATTAAAATTTAGCTGGAAATGATATTTCAAGATAAGGCAATCATAAATAAGTTTCTTTCTTTAAATATATTAGAAATGATTGTACATTATGCTTCTAGATTGTATTTCCTTATTTTAGTTATATTTGTATTTTTGTTACTAATGTTTAACATGTACATACATGCAGGAATTAAAATGTTTGCATGGTTTAATTGAAAGTATTACTATACCTAGCCATGTTTCCTTCATTAAGTTAGAAATAGGAATAGAATAATTTAGATTAGATTTCTTTTCTATTTGCACTTATTTCATTATTTCAGATTTTCTATAAGCAAGCAATGAATCCAAGTTCTTATTAGCATCCCCTTTCATTTTTGAAAAAGTGGCCTAAAACAGTTTAGTAACTCTTGAATAATCAGATCATACATATTCGTCAAGCCTTTAATTATCTTGTTTTTCAAAATTCATCACATTGATCATACATGAAGAAATTACAAGGATCTGCTACAGCTTGGAAATTTTTGAATCTTAAGTATTTCGGAAAAAGAGCTCATTTTCACCATTTTTTTCCTCCGATATAAATTTGCGGTGGATGAAATTTGAAAAAAATCATTACTTAGAATTTTAGATTAAATAAGTAGGTGATGTTGAACTTATGAAAATTTTGAGAAAATTTGGGAGAAGTTGAAGATTCATGAGGTAAACTTACAATCAAAATTCTTGGAGGTATGTGTTTACAGGTTTATCATCATTTATTGTTAGTTTTACTTTTCAAATGTTATTTATTGTTTCTATTTTGTTTCGTTTGCATGTCTTCATCGACTTGATTATGAAGACTTAAGATAAGCATGTAGCCAACCCTTTTTCAATTTTGCAACATGTTCGAGGAAGTATTTATGATTTCAACTAAAGTTGAGGATTGTATAATTTTGATTCTATTCATTGAAATCCTGGTAAGCCTTGATAAATTCTCATAAGAGTCATATCATATCATTATATTTTGGAACTCTCTTCATAAGAAATCTCTAATAAAATTACTTTCCGATCAGATATTCTGACAATAAATTTAATTATTAAAGGGTTACTTATTTTAAAGCAAAGTTAAATTAGTCACTTTCTTTTTGAATTGAAAACTTTAAGAAATCATCGACACCACATATGGCATGTCATATATCGCAATTCACATATCGGGGGTTTCTAAAATGAGCATACTCCAAATATTTCCCATCCCCCGATATTCCCATTCCCTCTGATCTCTGATGAACCTTTCCTTCCGATATCACATCATCTATATCGTGAAATCCTCTGTATCGCAATAGATTATCGGAGACATATCTTACCATTTCCCAATAAGAAACCTCTGATTCAAGTCCTCTATTGTTCCCTTCTCACTCATTCTCCAATAAAATGACTTCATCAAAAATTGCAATGTTCACACAACCCTGGACCCGATTCTACGTTTAAACTTAGTTCTGAAATAATTTGCGTCCATTGATAAATCAAAATTTTTATAGGAGCATATTTTTAAAGGTTCTGATGTCCTGGATCCAATATGAAATTAAATCCATATAATAAAACTATCAAGTTTGTTCTTCATCGCAAGTCAGGATATCAACAATCTTACATCTTGTGCTCAAATCTTCCGATCTTTGAATTCTTATAAAAGTCAAAAATTCGGTCCCACCAATGATCCACGCCCTTATTTCATTCCTTCTTTCATAAGAATAATACTAACGTTTCCTTTTATTGAACAACTCCAATCTTTGAATATGATTATTCTTTGATATCGCCATCGTTCCATCGCAGTTTCCTACCACATATGCTCATATCGCATCTTTACTACTGAAATACTTATATTGCATCGCACAATTAAAAATAAGCCTTGTCTTAAGATCTTAAAATGTGATAGATGCCAATATATGCCTCTCTGTCATTGTCATTTAATTTTTATATAACAATTGATCACATATTGGCAAAGGTGGCAATCAAAAATTTTAAGTTCTGCATGGAAAATAAACTCGCAATCTGAAACATTCGGCAAGGCATTGACCTACATGAAAGACCATGTGAACACACATTTTCATATTTTGCCTCTCATCGGTCTATCTAGAATGAAATTATTATGCTCGTTATTGCTCTAAATTGCTACAAACCAAGGAAATTTGGCATTAAAATGCTTGCGGTGAGTGATCTTATCCGTGATTTTATCTATGCTCGTTCCAAATCTCGCAATTTTCCAAGAAGAGTTTAACCATTTCATCACACTCGCCAATTTTTTTTCGCTTTATTTATATTAATTTATTCCAAAGGGACTCGGAGCCTCTAATTGATGAATTTTGAATCCTGATCCTATCCTTTTCATTTTTCGATATTTTCCTCACAATTTCAAAGTTGTTTGCTTATTAGATTCTTGGGTTTGTATTATATTGAAAGAATTAAAAACGAATTCTAAGATTTATTTCTCTGAGCTTCATGTTTTCTTTTATTTCCATTATCTTATCCATCATATTTAGTAAGGGAAATGACCCCTATTTTACTATCTTCATTGGAATTTGTTGGTTTCATAATTTTTTAAAATTGATTTTGGCTTCATAAAAGGATTTTGAGATATTTGACACTTGATTTATTTTCATATTTGTTAAATCTCCAATTCCTCTGTTAGAAGCTAATTTTACAGGTAAATGTAAATTCTCTTGCAATATTTTTTTACAAAAGTTCAAATTATTGGAATGAAAGTTATCATAGCTACTTTATAAACTCTTATGAAAATTTTACCTATGATACGTGAATGTTTGATGCATTACAAAGTTAATAGTTTTACATTATATATTTATCAAGAATTTCTTATCAGACGTGATCAATATCGTAATTTTTGTTCCTAAAAGTTACACGAAAGCATTTGTTCCAATATCTTTCTACACACAATATTCTAAATACTAAGACTTCTTGTAATGGAGGAAAAAGTTCAATAAAATTCTGAAAACAAATGTCGTCGGAAACCTTATAAAAAATATCTTTATATCAAATTTATTTCCATTTGAGAATTTTGGAAAACTTGATCTCTTACATTTTTCTTTGATTCTCTCAGAAACTTAGAACTTCAGAAAATTGGGTTAATAATCTTCGCAGGTCTCTCATCATTACATTATGATATTTCATTATGTATACATGGAATCTTATTTGATTATCTTTGAATATATATACTACTTTCATGCTATCATGGTGGTCCAAAACTTGGATTTATTTCAATCATAATTTTTCCAAATCAAAGTATTCATTCATAGGGATGACTTTCTGACTAAAGGGATATACATCCTTCATGGTGTATGTATATGGACTTCTTTTACTCTTTTTGGCAATCTGCTTCACTAATAAGGAATTTGGAACAACTCTGAACAGGTTATTCCTCTCTTTCTGAAATTTGGAACAAGTAAAGATAATGGACCAATCATTAATTCATATTTTAATTCACTTTTATTTTGAATTTCGCTCCATACTTATCATATAAAGATTCAGGTCCTCTTCATATACATAATTGCTAAATTATTTGGGATTTTGAATCAATTTCAATATTTTGGGGCTAATATAAATTCAAAATGGAAGAAACAAAGAGAACATTCATTGTTGCAATTCATAAAGGAGCATATCGTCATTCTCATTTATGATGGATTCAATTTATTTCTGATTCCTTGAACATGAAACATTGTTTTTTTCTATTTTACTGCTTTATTTAGTTTAGATTCAATAAATAATGATTTTGGGTCAAAAAAATTTCAATCAGCTCAAATTCTTCATGTTTTCAATTCTAATTAAAGGAAGATGTTAACTTTTATTGGAGAAAATCATCTCTCTCAGGTAAGATTAAATGTAATTCTCCAATGGTAAGTTTCATATGCCCACTTTTATTCATTTCCATTCTTTACTTTTGGTTTCAGTTTTGTTTTTAGTTTTTGCTGATCTTGAACTCGGCTTTTACAGGTCTTCATGAACCTTTCACACCTCTACTAGATCAATTTTGAAGTTCGTTCTCTTTTCTTCAGTTTGTTTTGAGATTCTTAAGAGAAGAAATAATGATCCTCATCAAATCAATTAAATTGGTGAGTTTCTGGACCTTTAGTTTTTTAAATTTGAATCATTTCTTTTATTATAAAATGGTTAGTATGCTTTTATGTAGGTTTTGTCTTCAAAACAAGAAATTTTTCAACAGATAGGGACTTCACATTTGGCATATTATCCATCATCACTGCTATTTGACTACTACATTTTGAGAGCTTCGTTTCTGATAACTTTGCAAGATAAAAAATTTAAAATCTCAACATAGGAATGAATTTACATATGTTTATTTTATTTTATCTCTTTTGTTGAGACATTTGTATAAGTAGTCTTGTTGGAGTTCATATTTTAAATTTCAATTTTTCTTTTACCTTTCATCTTCTTCATTTTTATTTTTGTTTGCTGATTTCTTTTCTTACTTTAGATTAGGAATAATTTTCCTTTTTTCTTTTTCTTTTAGTTTTGATTTTGGTGACTTTGACATTATTTATGTGAAATATATTTTTCTTACCTAACAGTGATTGGCATACATGAGAGATCTTTTACTCTATCCATTTTAGTGAATTTGATTTATCATTAAAGGCATATCTTTATGGAACCATAATACCATATTTCTTTAAATATTTTTCATGGAGGGACACACATCCTTTCTAAGTGATTGAGTTTACTTTTTCAAGGAAAGAACTAATTTTAGTTTAACACAATGAATCCCTCCCACCCCTCCACATAAAAAGCTTTTGATTTATAGTTCTAGGAAAAGAATTTGGAGTAAACATTATGAAAGTATTATGTCCATTAAACATAAATCTCTATTACCATCCCACCTATTTCACTCAAATACATCATAAAATAAAAGCTTTCAAATGCGCTTATCAAAAGGGTGATTAAAAGAGGAAGCATGGGAAATAAAAGTAAACCCATCGGGGCTATGAACGCTCACTGGGAGCAGTTCTAGGCTTATATGGAATAAAAGACAACTTCTTCAGGGTACTGTTTAGGCTCACTAGCAGCGAAGTGATGTTAGAGACCAATCATAAAATAGATATAAAATTTATTAAAAACTCCTATCTCTACCTTCTTCTATTTTTCATATGAGGAAAGTTTAAAACAATTTTTCTCAAATTTGGATTCATCACTTTTACTCGAGTCTGTTTGAAATACTTATCTTTACAAAATCATATTACTTCATCTATTTATGTGGGACCTATGGAAATGTTTTATTGTTGGATTATTTCGTGATTTCCATTATTTTTAACCTTTGGTTAAATTAGAGCTCATTATGTTTAATTTATCATGATTTTTAGCCCAAGGAACATAAATTCCACAATCTCGCAATTTTAATATACCAACTTTAGAAACTCATAAATAGCCAAATGAGGTCCAGGACAGCTTATTAGAAAGATAAAATGATAGAGAAAATTTCTGAAGTGGTTTCATTACCAGATTTGATCATTTAATGGGTATAAAATTCATCAGAAAATCAAGCTCCGAATTTTTAACTAAAATCAAAATTTGAGTTTAATTATCTACATTCTCATTTTCCCATAGCTTCTTCTAAGTACATATCCATTAATTAATGATCTCCTCGACCAATTAAATATTTACATGCATCATTAGAAAGCTCAAATTTCTTTTATTTTAATTGGATTTGTTTTAATTCCAGATTTGGTATTTTGATTTTATTTTTTCATTTTAAATTAGTTTTGATTTGTCTTTGCAGGAAATAGTTGAATAGATGAGAAGAAGAAGATCACAATCATTGAGAAGGCTCCAACAATTTAAGAATATGATTTTGAGCCAATGGAAATTGATTGAGCAGAACCACTTAAAAAAAAATTCTATTTAAGAAATCCTTTTGTAAATATTATAAATAACAGATTGTAGAATGCAATAGGGGATCCTCTTCTCTCCAATTCAAGAATTATTTAAGGAACTATTGTATAGAGGATTTAGAGTTGTAGGGTAGAGGAGAGAAAACTCAGATCTGGGTATTATTAAGGATTTTTTCATTGCATGTTGAATTATGTATGGAGAACAAAGCTTGTACTATTGCAACTCTAGTTTTAAAAGCAGAAGTTCAAGAATTGTAAATGATTGTTGGAGACCAGAGCCAGAGAAATGGATTCAGTAAATTGGTATTTCTAATACTATTGTTTTAAATACTAGTTTCACTTTATGATGGAAATAACGTGTCATTTTGTTCATATTTGTGCACTATTGTCGATATGGGTAATATGTCTCAATTATATGTTATTATTTATCTCTGTTCTTATGGTTTGAATTCTAATTTATGAGTAATTATTTACTCATAAAATTATCTTTTAATAATTGATTTCACAAACAACGTTATTTTTTGAACTATTTCCTCATATTACTGTTTAATTCTTCGAATTATTGATTTAACAATCAATATCATTTTATGAACTACTTCTCAAAGGTTGTTGGTTGATTATTTTAGTTAAGAGGTCTCTGAATAGAATATGTTTTGGTATATACAATGTTAGCTATTGAACTACTTCATTATCTTGATATTCATTATAAGCGAGACATATTTAAATCCCAATAATTGAAATATCTTACTTTTGGTTGGGTTAGATCTATATCTCCCTCATTGAGATAGGATTAGGATAAAAAAAAAAATTCTTGCATTTTAGAATAATTTTTCATTTAGATTTAATTCTTACATTACTATAAGTCCTCTTCCCAAAGAGGAAAAACTTTAGTTGTGGCTTGGTTGTGTCCCAAATTAGCTTAAGGATCACTTTCTTGCCTGATTAGCAAGAGGGATGATATGATGTCTCTTCTCCATTGGTAGACAAAATTTATATTTTAAGCCATTATAGATTGAGAGAAGGCAACTAGACCTAGTTAAACTAGTCAGAACAACCATTCCAAATGGAAAAGGAACTGCTTTAAGATCCGGACCGGGTGGTCATCCCCACATGTTATTGTAGCGAATTTCGAGGCATCAACATGACCGTAATACTTTGGCAATAATTTACTATCCTTCTTAGCTTTCTTGAGGGACATTTTTTTGTATGGTTGTAGCCGTAAATGTACCTAGTCACCTACATTTAAACTTCACTCGCTGCGATATTGATATGTCTTTTGTTTCATTCGATTATGTGGCAAAATTTAGGTTATCTTTTAAGAGTTGGAGAACTTGTTATTGATCCTCGATGTGATCCTCCACTACTTGAACCTTAGGATTTTCACTTAAAGATGATTTGATGGATGGTGGATGATATCCATAAAGTGCCATAAATGGGGTCATTTTTGATATAGTGTGGAAGGAAGTATTATACCACCATTCAGCCAAAGGTAACCACTTGACCAACTATGTTTGTTTATCATATACAAATAAACGAATATATCCTTCCAAAAATATGTTCACTATCTCAGTTTCCCCATCATCTTAAGGATGATAAGGCAACCTATGAGCTAGTTGAGTACCCAAAAAAGAAAATAATTCCGTCCAAAAATTTCCAGTGAAAATGCAATCTTTGTTGCATACAATAATCTTGGGGTTTC
>JAXQQM020060051.1:0-45311 GCA_034641835.2 Pinus albicaulis | reverse complement strand
TTTGAATTTCCTCATCCATTGTCTTTAGATTCATGAATTTGATTCTTTCCTTCATGTGAGCAGGTAAGCTACTTAGAAATCGTTGAAATTTAGCCTTTTTGTCTCTCAAGTAAGGAACACACCTTAATAAGGATGTGAATTTAGTTATAAATTCATTCATTGTCATATGTCCTAGTCTTAAATCATTCAATTCCATATATTTTTCATCATAGAAATATTCTGTTAAATAATTATCCTTGAAATATTGCTCGAACTCATCCCATATCATGTTCTGGTCTTCAATACTTCGAACATTTTTTACTTCCTCCCACCACAAGGTAGATTTCTCCCTCAATTGATAAATAGCCAAATGAGCTTTGAGGTGGTTTCTATATTCATATACCTGAAAGTATTAGTTCATATGAATTAACCAAGCCTCAACCAATTCTTCGCCCTCTCCATCAAAAGTGGGAGGTTTGATTTTTCAGAACTGACCCTGTAGTTCCACTTCTTGTTTCTTTTCTTCTTGTTGTTCAGACAGATTACCAAATTCATATTCATTATAATTTTTTGTTTTTATTTCTTTGTTCTCAATGAATCCCTTCTGGTATGCCATTGGTTCTGTCATTAGTTCGTTGTTGTCGTTCATTTTCTCCCTGAGTTTCCCTTTCAGGACTGGTTTGCACTATTCCTTGATTCTTCTTGTCAGAAAGGCTTTTGGGTATCCTCTCATGTTCTTGCATTAGCCTTTCATTACCGCTCCTTACTAAGACCATTTCTTCATGTAGCTTCTTCACTGTACGTAGTAGTATACTAGTTTGATGTTGTTGTTCCTCCAATAATCTAATCGTCTGTTGGTGTTGGTTGACACTGAGGTGTATCCACATCTGCGGATTCATTTCAGGATTGGTTTGGGGTGAAGGTTCCCCTAAATTCTGGGGTACCTGATGTGTTGATCCCCTTCTCATTATATTCTTTCGGTGCACAATTTACACGCATTTTTTTTATTTAGTTGACCCATTTGGGTCCCAGCGTTTATACGTGACTATGATACCACTTATGACATCCACTACAAAGAAAAAATTAATATTTACCTATAACTTCAACCCTTTTACCTATACCTAGATTTGATTAACATACTAACCTATCATTAAATGAATCATTACTTATATTTTTTCACATAGATGACATATTTCTTATTCTATAGAAATTGAAAATGTATATTTTTCTAAGTCTATAGACTTGACTTTGACTAGGAAACAATACATATGACATTCAATTATCAATACATATATTACTTATCAGGCTAAGAGCATTGATATATGTTATACTCAGCCATACCCATCAATTTAAATTGATGATATTTTAATTTCATATTACTTCGGTTGACTAGAGCCATGTGATTCTCAATATGCAGTTTAATTATTATGTACGCTTGGGATTTTTCTATTGATTTCATCGCGCCATATGACACATGGGTAACTGACACATGGAGGTTCTAATCGCTGTCGGATATGGATTGATAAATGGTAGGAGTGAGGCTAGTTGAGGGTTAGGGTATTCGACCTCCCTCAACCCTAAACATCCCACTCATTTTCTCTAGCTCCGGCTGCCTCCGGCTCTGCCGCTCTGCAACCTTAGTTCCATTTCTCATTTCCCATGCACGGGTCTATGTTCCTGTCCACAATGTGATGAATTATAATCCTCCATTAACAACATATTTCATGAAAGATATTCTTTTTTTTATAATCTTAATACCACCTCGACTCTGATAACTCGTATGCCATTTTTCTTTCTTCTTATGAGAAGTTATTGAGAGTTTATCACTAAACCCCTGTCAGCCTTCCTATTTGTCACTTAATCATTTGCATTCTTCATTATTCAGGGTTATGGTATTGAGAGACAAAGCCACTACCCTTCAGAGTACAGGGCTCCATATTTTCCATGACTCTTCAAGTAATCCTTTGCGTTTATATAATTAAATTTTGTTCTTCTATTATTTTAAATTCTTTTCCACGGCTAAGTTCTCAGTGTAAATGATAACCCCAATTCCCCGCATTATCTAGTGTGTAGGGCTCGCCCCTTTGGCAGGATCGATTTCTCTTCTACTCAGGTAACCATCGGTCCCTCTGTAAGTGTTAAAGTTGAAGATTCAAATGATTTTGTATATTCTAGGGTTGCATTTTAATTTTTTGTTGTTGTAATGTGGGTACTATAATTTGACTCCCTGCTCACAAATTTTGTAAGGCTATGCCAACTCTGGCCTAACCATCACAACTACGTTCTTCCCTGCATAAAGGTATTACAACTATTGAATCATTTCTCTCGTTTTGATGAGGATTTGATGGTTTCTTTAGGGTATAAAAACCCATCTTTGCGGTTCTTGACGAATTGTATTATTAGTTTCTTCATGTCATCAATTTTTTGTGTACTTTGCTAACAATGAAAAACTTCTATTGTGCATTATGCATAGTTTTTTTTGGTATAGTACCATACATTTACACCCGAACAGATTGGTATTTCCCTCGGGTATCATTTTGGGCTTTTATTTAAGTTCTGTGTTATTTGTCGTCAATGTTTATGTCGCACAGTTACGTAATATAATTTTTCCTTCATGATACTTGTAAAGGTATTTCTCCTACTACTCAGCATTTACTTTGTTATTTTTATGAAAGCCCTGTGGGCACATTTTACTAAATGTTCATTTTGATAGTTAATCTTGTTCTTACAGGACTATTTTTTTCACTAACTTTTGGTACGCTTCTGGAATATATATGTATATGTAAACTTTCTTTGTTTATTGAATACAATTATTTCGGTCCTAACTCATAATAGAAATAGGATTCTATAATTTTTATGTATCTAAGTGCTTGTACCATTTAAATATTTCCTTATAATGTTTAGTTCTTATGAATATAGTGTATCTATCGAATATGTTTTCTATCTAAAATTATTTAGCTGAGAGTTACATATCATCTATTCACCCTCTTCTTCAAGTATTTTACAATTTTGCTAATTAGACTTGATGACTGGACCATCATAAATCTGGGTTGTTTACTATTACCCTAGTTTGTGTATAGCATGAGAATAAATATGAAGAGACAACCTATTATGTCTGGAGTAATTACTCTTTACTAAATTAATAGTCTCGTCATTAATATCTCATAAATACTATACGTATGACTGTATTTCTTATGTTTATATTTATTCTTGAACAATACACATTTATGAAAAAGTATATCTGTTTTAGTTTGCAAGAATGGAAGCTAAGAATAATTGTTCATAATACATTACTTCTCTTTTCGTACTTCTATAAATATACACAATAATTGTGCATTACTTCTCCCACATATTCATATATATATTATCACTCATATCAGGAATGGTATTAAAAGAAATAGAATTGTTTTTGGCAAGGTATTTCAGTTTTTATCATTTTACAGAAATATCTATATATATGACCAGGAATTACTTACAACTTTCTTAAACCATTAAATTTCATGTAGGTCTAGATACTTATCTTACTCAAAATCTTCTGATGATGACCTCTTCCCAACCTTGAGAGACGCTATGACGTCCTCGTCTCGCCCTGTGCTCCACACTAGAGTAGGGTTAAATTAGCAATAATTCTGGTTGAGACCTCAAGACCTCCAGTCCAGTCTTCTATTCCTTTCAGAATTGGGGGTTTCTGAGTTTCCACTGGTTCCAACCAGCTCTAGATTGACTCTTTCCCTTCAACCTTCTGACGGTTTCCCTAGTCACAAAAACCCCCTTTCCTCACTGGGATTTACCTTTTATCCTCTGAGGAAAAGGTAATTGTTTTAACTGATTCCCCCCAACTACTCTTGAATCCTGAAATACTTCATCATGAGTATTTATGGAAAAACATTCCATAATTAATTTATTTCTTCAATACATAAATAATCATGTTCATTTCATTTAATCTCATTAAAAAATAAATGTATTATCTTCTGTTAAACAAAATTAATAGAAATAGTTTGGAAACTAATCTAGTTGTGACATGCTATGTTTCATATATATATATTTGTTATATGTTAGATAGTGAAATATTTTACTCACTATTTTTTAAATGTCATATATGAATTCTATATTAAAAACTAAATAAATTATACATTTACAACATATAAACAATTAGAAAGTAGTATCTTGTTATCTTTATAGATATATAATTGATATACATTTTTCTTCCTAAGGTAAATAATGAGATATTCTATTTCTGCTTAACATTTTTTTGTTATCAACATTTATTTTTTAAAATTACATGTCAACTTTATGTTTAGCATGGACATAATTACAATATTCCTAGGTGTAATATTACACATGACAACTTTATATTGATTCATGGAGGAATTACACACATCCCTCACACTAACAAGAGGACGCAATTATAGAAGAAATTATAGATGTAAAACTAAGGTTAACATTGAAGCTCCCCACATGGGGTTTTTTCCTAAAAACAAGTAGGGAGTGGAAGAATGCCACCACCAAAGGACTAGTAGGGAGGTGAAGAATGCCACCACCCCAACATGCATTAATGGATTGGCGATGGCATTGCACCCCGCCAATATTATTTATCACTAGTCAGCGAGAAATTATTGGAGATGACAACTGACAATTTCACTTACTATGAGCAATTATTGGAGATGAAAGGGAGAAATTTCATTTTAAGCAACATGGTTAAATGCTTATTTCTGGTGTTGGTGAGCCTCATCCATGCCTTGTCATATTGAGGATTTATGGTCACTTATTGGCCATGTTCTTATTGCACATAATGTCAATAGACTGCCAATAGGAGAAACTTGGTTTCATTATTTCACATGACACCAAAGAGGTGATCTCCTCACAATAAATACCACTTTTTTGAACACATTATCGTTATTTATTGTGCAAGAGTTCTCGTACAACAACCACTATGAGAAAATATTTCCTCAAGTTTTCTATTTATTGGGGTTTCTCATTGCTTTAGTGGGGTTTCTTTGTTTTTTTCTCTCTCACCTATTGTTTGACATAGCCTCAAAGCTCTTTGTTAGTCATTTTTTTGGCTCTTCTCCTCCTAAAGTTCTATTTCTCCTAGCCTTGTCTTCTTATTTTCTCTTTTGCTAATTGAAATATTATAAATTTCTATGTAGGTTTCTTCATTTTCTCAAATTTTCACTCTTACCCCTACATATCATTCACCATCATTCAGTGGTTTCCAATAGTTTTTCAATCGTTATCATCACATTTTCCACATGTTTGGTATCTATATTACTTGGAATGGGGAACTTCCATCATCAATATAACCCATTAGTCTTCATCACCAACTCCCTCCACTAGCTTATCCATTCCATCCACCCAAAAAGATTACATCCATAGACCATTTAATATCCCCCTTCTATCCTCAATCCCTCATCCATTTTTACACTCTCAAGTAATTTCAAAAATAACCTCATGTAATCCCTTGACCATAAACCCAAAATAGTAGTTTAGTGGATGGAACAATAGATGTTCCTTATCAAGAGGTTGTTTAGTACACTGCTACACATGCTAGTGAATCTCCATCATTGGGTGACACATTCAATATGAGGTCATCCATTGATTATTTATTTTATTTATGATGAATTGAAGTGAGTCTAGGCATTTTTTGTTGAAATTCTATTCTCTAAATCTTGTAACTATTAAAGAGTGATATAGTAGAGAGGTTAGGAGCAGGGAGGATAAAAAACACCCATGTGATTTATTAGATCATATTTGGTGAGTTTTACGGGATCTAATTATAAGGTATTAGATTTTAAGTGTGTAATTTTGTGTAGAAAGAATATAATGAGAATGTTATTTATTTATGTAGTCCCAATAGAGAAGAATAATGCCCCAAAATAAAAATAAAGTTGAGCTCCTTCTTCTAGTAAGAGTATAAAGGTCAACTTACATGAGGCAAATAATGGTGGTGAAGGTAGAAGGTATCAAGAGACTCATTTTGCATAAACACGAGCATACACCAAATGATCATGTTTGGGAATTAGATGATGCTCATATATTGAAATAATTTTCTATATAGGCGACCACATGCCATAGTTCCATGTTTATGCATGAGATGCCACTTTGTATATTGAACATGTTGTGTATTTTTCTTAAATATGTACATTTGAGAGAATTTTGAGTGCGTGTGTGTGTATTTATTATGTATGTATGAATTAAAGCAGTTTTTTGGGATGATAGTGTTGTACAACCCAGTATGGGGGCGATTAGATCTCACGTAAAAGTAAACATAAATGTAAATGTAAACTTAAACTACAATCCAGTATGGGGTTGAGTAGATCTCACGTAAAAGAAGTAAAGTAAATGTAAATGTAAATGTAAATGTAAACTTAAACGTGGTATTGGGGTAGATCTCACGTAAACATTTAACATGTAATGTTTAACATTTAACATTTATCATTTTTAATATAATGTCCATCCTATTTAAAAATAAATCTAATTATTCTTACGTATATACACAATATAAATTTAAAATATGAAGATATTTAGGAACACTAATAAAAGAGGTATGGTAAATAAATAAAAAATATTTCTATATTTACTCCATAAACCTATTTATATTACAAAAACTCAAAAAAAAGGTTTTATTTAGGTGAAGTCTATGGGCCAAATAACATGGAAAAATGGTTATTAATACCATCCAAAAAATCATTGTTAACCCTACTATTATATTAAAAGATTATTATTACTATTATTATTAAATCTAAAATTCATATTAATATATTATAATACTAATATTATTAAATTTAATTACTTTGGATTAATAAAATATTAATTTTTTTATATTATAATGTATATTAATATATCATGATAAAATTTGAAAAAAAAATTGTACACCAAAACTTCCACTGCATTTTATTAAACATCACACATAAATACAACAATTATTGGTTCATCATAGAAATTCCATCTTAACCATACAATAACTGAGTTAAGAAAATGTCTTAACTAAACCCCAAAGTAGGAGCTATATTAGTTGGAATAAATCTTTGAGATCCAACTAATTAAAAATCACACAAGAATTACATTTAATGATGAAGAACATTAATCAATATGCACAAGACAACTAAGAGTTAAATCCCCAAGTCCCTCCATTAACGAGTACTTGTCTTTGATTCATTAGCTTCATTAAACATCTTGGAAATTTTTGGGAAGAATACTAAGAGGGGGGGGGGGGGGTGAATAATAATTATTTAGAGCTTATAACATAAATTCAACTTTTTCTTTGAGCAGATTTCCATACGCGGTTTTTATGAACAGAACTAGTGTATTCACGTGGAAATGTAGAAGGAAACTAACATATACTAATTTAACTTTCTAGATTTAGAGAAATTCTCAGAAGCAGTCTTATAAGCAGATTTATCAGTTATGTATTAGGTTAGAATTTATGAACACTAATCAACAGAATAAAGCATCACACATATGAACACCAATATTTAAGGTGGAAACCCAATCCGGGAGAAAACCACCGCTTCTGTCGTCTATGTCTTCAATCTTTATTATATATAAAACCTTTTACAACATTGTACGGATGCAGACTTATACCAGTACGCAGGCTTCTACCTGCAGAAGGTTGCAACCTTCTCTCGTTTTCCAGCTACAACTGGAAGGGAGCTCCAACCCCTTGATCTCGTTTACCAGCCTCTCCTGGAAGGGTGCTTCAACGCCCTGATTTCAACACCAGCTTCCACTTTCATACTGAAGGCTTCAACCACCAAATCCATTGGAGACCACGTTTCATCAATTTTCATACTGGATCAAGCAGCTTCAACACAACCCTTCACTTAACATCAACAAACATACTTTGCCCAAAAATTCAAACATAACAGCGAGATCACTATAACCAGAATATCAGAAATAACCCAGACTTCAGAATAGATATGCAGGTACAAACTCAACACTGAACATTCATTAATTCAAATATCATACGCTACTTTGATTCACTAAATCCATGTACATACGTGCTTTCCTGCACACCAACCCGCGTATAGTTTTGTGTATATTATCTTCAGCAAACCCTAACTGCCATACACTCTTTTAGTGAAGTGAACCCACGTATATACGCGATTTTCATGAAGCAAACTAGTGTATAGATCTGTAAAAATATATTTTGCATAGAAGGCCAGATCTATAAAACTTACCCATATTTATTCATGTTCTTCAGCAGACTTGCGCTAGTTATTCATTATTTATTCCATTGATCAAACTAGAGATCCATCATCTTTTAGATCTAGAGATCTTGAACCATCAATATATCCATGGGTGCATCATAGATTCATATCTATCAATTAAGAATAGAGTTCATCCATGCAGATATTCCTTAGAGAAATTTATTCATCAACAGCCCTGACCCATGCACACTTTTCACTATGATCTTCTTCTCCTTATATAGTTTTAGCCTTTATCAATACCATGAGTCAAAACCACTTAACTGTTGATGGTATTCCTAGACGGGATCAAATAGATAATCCAACACTCAATACTGTGGGCCAATACCATGGTCATGACCCCTGGTTTTGTAAATTTAGAGTGAAAATAGGCATACGCTACTTGGTACGTACTTTTCTGCGTACATACACTACTTTTCCTTTACAAACCTGTGTATGCTTTGTGACATATCTTATTCATCATTATTCTGGAACTTACTAGAATTCTTTTCTCTGTCACATCTGAACTATTCTGTAGCTACATCATCCTTACATAGGTTGCTTATCATAGGAAGCTTATCAAGTAGGTTTCCATCAAAGACAACTTCATCAAGTAGGTTGCCATCAAGGACAACACATTGCATCATTTTGCCAACAATCTCCCCCTTTGGACTTGATGGCAACCACGATGGTGTTTGATCACCACAACAAATAGATACATTGATTATAACCATTATTCAAACACCATGATACTCTCCCCCTTTGACATCAAGAGAAAAGGGTGGATCAAAACCAAAACAAGTTTTTTCTTCTCTTGTAGAAAGAAGAGCTCTGTAGATCTGATTTGCACTGAAGTTACCATGCTCCCCCTGAGTTCATGCTGAATCTTCAAACATATTTTTCAATGAAGTACATGACTCTATGACCTTTCCTATCACCAAGGACTCATACTTACATCAATGATCCAACCAAGTGGATTTCCATATGTGACTCAAGTACCCAACCAAGTGGGTTTACACATTTTGACTCAACTACCCAACCAAGTGGGTTTACAAATTTGAAGAAGTCCTTACATGACTGAATATATCAATTTTTACATCATGGGTCTCAACATGACCTTTTTCATCAAATTATAGAAATGACTTATACAACCAAGATAAAAAATTCTTAAGCATGGGATCAGACTACAACAAATAATTAGAATGCCAACAATGCATCCTTTCCACATGACCAAATCTCCCCCTTAGCTTGTGCATCCTGAACACTTTCAACAGCAAATCATCAAGGCATCTTCATCAGAAGCATTAGAGAATGAAAAAGAAATATGAGAGCTGGAACATTACCAGAGATACCCAACAGCATGGCAGCTGTGCTGAAGAATGCTGACCCAGAAATTTTTTTGTCAACAAATACCCATACGCGGTTTTCTGTGTATAAACTCACGTATATATGCGACTGCCCTTCAGGAAATCCGGGTATCCAATTTAATCTTCTGTATTTAAGTAGATCTGATCTTCTGCCTGGCAGAGACTACTCCTAGCTTCTGTCTAAGATATTCGAACGCTTCCCTGGGTAAAGGTTTGGTAAATATATCAACAACTTGTTCTTTGGAGGGAACATATTCCAACTTCACCTTTTGTTCAAGCACTTATTCACGTAAGAAGTGATACATGATGGGAATGTGCTTGGTCTTGGAATGCATAGAAGGATTCTTTGAGATACTGATGGCACTTGTATTATCACACATAATGGAGACAGGAGGTGAACATTTGATTTGAATGTCTTGTAAGGATTGCATCATCCAAAGAAGTTGGGTGCAACATGATGTGGCAGCCACATATTCTGCTTCTGCTATAGATAAGGCAATGGAGCTTTTCTTCTTGCTGAACCAAGATACCAACCGGGGCCCCATATAGAATGCACCACCACTAGTGATTTTCCGATCATCAACATTTCTAGCCCAATCTGCATCAGTGTAAGCATGAAGAGTGAGATCAGCATTCTTTGGATACCATAGTCCAAAGTCTTGAGTTCCTTGTAGATATTTGAATATTCTTTTGACAGCCTGAAGGTGAGACTCTTTTGGATTAGCTTGGAATCATCCAACAATCCCAACTGCATGCATAATGTCCGGTCTAGTCCCAGTGAGATAAAGTAGACTTCCTATCATAGATCTGTATTCTGGTTGATTCACCGTGGGAGAATCATCATGAGAACTGAGATTACATCCGGTTATCATTGGTGTACTTATAGGTTTGCACTCTTCCATGCCATACTTCTTCATAATTTTCTTAAGGTATTTTGGCTGTGATAAGAATATGCCATCTGTAGTTTGATGCACTTGTAAGCCAAGAAAGAATGTTAGTTCCCCAAGTAAAGACATTTCAAATTCTTGCTGCATAACAGAAGAAAATTTCTGACTCATAGATTCTTCATTACTTCAAAAAATGATATCATCAACATATACAACCACAATCAATAGTTTATAATTTTCAGTTTTTGTGTATAAGTTGCTATCAGCAAACCCTTTTGAAAATCCTTGTTGATGAAGATATTTGTCAAGACGATAATACCATGCCCTTGGAGCTTGTTTGAGACCATATAGAGCCTTTTTAAGTCTACAAACAAGTTTTTCATCATTTCCAAAAATGAATCCTTCTGGTTGTTCTATATAAACTTCTTCTTCTAGATCACCATTGAGAAAAGCAGATTTAACATCCATTTGATAAACTTTTATTTGTTGGAAGCTTGAAAAAGAAAGAAACATTCCTATGGCTTCAAGTCTAGCTACAGGAGCAAAAGTTTCTTGAAAGTCTATACCTTCTTGTTGAGCATACCCCTTTCAAACAAGTCTAACTTTATTTCTTATAACATCCCCATTCTCATTTAACTTGTTTTTGAATATCCATTTAGTTCCAATGACATTTTTGTCATGAGGTCTTGGTACTAATTCCCAAGTGTGATTCTTTTCGATTTGATCAAGATCTTCATTCATGGCTTGAATCCAACATTCATCTTTGCTAGCTTGATTGAAATTGTATGGTTCAATAGTGGATAGAAATTCCAGATAGCTAGAAGATGCCACAAGAGTCCTTCTCGTTTGTACACCTGATCCCTTTTCTCCCAAAATTTGAGATTCTGGATGATTCTTTTGAACATATCTGGATGGAGCTTTTTCAGATAAATCATCTTCAGGTTCTTCATTGGGTTCACTGTCTATATCGTTCTTATTTGATGTAGAAGGATATATGTCATCATCATCTTCATCTGTTGTTTTTTTTTCTTTTGTTGGAGCTGTAGGAGACTCATCAATAACAACATCAATACATTCAACAATCTTCTGAAGTCTTTTATTGTAACATTTATATGCTCTACTCCTAGAGCAGTAACCAAGAAGTATTCCTTCATCTACTCTGGGTTCAAACTTGCCAAGTTTTTCATCATTATTTTTTATAAAGTATCTGCTTCCAAAAAATCTACAATGCTTCACAGTGGGAGGATTACCATACTAGAGTTCATATGGAGTTTTATCACTATTTACACAAACATGTGCCTTGTTAATAATATTTACCGTTGTATGTGCTGCTTCTCCCCAAAATGTGTCAGGTGTTCCGGAATCATCAAGCATAGCTCTATCCATTTGTTGAATTGTTCTATTCATTCTTTCTGCTACGCCATTTTGTTGTGGAGTGCCAGCTGCAAAAAATTGTCTTTTTATGCCATTTTTTTCACAAAATTCAAGGAATTCATCTAATGTATATTCTCCTCCTTGATAATATCTAAGACACTTGATTTTTAGATCTAATTCATTTTCAACCAGTGCTTTGAAGATCTGAAATTTCTCAAATGCTTCATCTTTGTTTTAATCAACCCAATCCAACACATTCTAGAGAAATCATCAATAAATAAGATATAGTATTGTTCACCACGTGGTGAATTTTTCCTCACAGGTCCACATATGTCAGTATGAATGAGTTCAAGAGGCTTACTTGATGATCCTTCCTTGGCATTAAATTGCGCTCTAGTTTGCTTACCGAATTGGCAAGATTTGCATATGATACTTTCAGATAAAGTAATATTGGGAAGATCAGGAACAGCTTTAAGTCTGCTTAATTTGTTGATTTGAGAGAAGCTCAGATGCCCCAACCTTCTATGCCATAGCCAGTTTTCTGAAGATTTAATCAAGTAACATTGTTCTTTGCAGTGCTTCAATACATACAGGTTGCTTGGAGTTCTGTTTCCTTTTATAATTGTTTTACCTGTATCAAGATCACATACCACACATTCTTTTGAACTAAAGACAACTTCAGTTCCTTGATCACACATTTGACTTACACTTAACAGGTTATGCTTTAATCCATCCACATACATGAAATTATTAGCTTTCACCTTTTCTTTTAGAAAAACATACCCTTTTCCCTTAATGACAGCAGGAGTATCATTTCCAAATGTAACATTCTTTTCCTTTTCTAGAACACTATATGCAAGAAGTTTATCTTTGTCACCTGTCATGTGTTTTGAGCATCCACTATCAATGTACCATTGATTTTCTTCACCTTCTGCAAATAAAGCTATGCCACAATTTTCAACCTGTAATTCCTTCTTTTTCCACACTTTGGAGTTTGAAGGAAAATGTTCTTTTGGCTGGACTTTGCTCCTGCATTCAGATTCTTCATGGCCAAAGTTATTGCAATAAGCACATTCAACTTCATTTTGAAGAGGAGAAAAGTTGTTATAGGTATTCTTCTTTGTTCCAATATCAATCCTTTTCTTTCTTGCTTCTCTTGTCATGACGGTTTTATATGCAACACATTGAACAACTTTATGACCAAAATTGTGACATGAGAAACATTGTCCATTGAATAAGAAATTTCTACAATCATGAAATCTTCTACTTGAATTTACCTGTTGATTGGCGTTTCTTTGAAATGTATTCTTGTTAGTGTTATTTGAATTGAGATGGTCATGCTTTACCTGTAAAGATTCTTTATTCTCTTGCTGAGTGGTAAAATGTTGTATACTAGTTATAGCCGCTTTTAGATAATTTGGTGTTGAAGCTTGAGAAGATTCTCTGATATATCCAAGACCTGTATTTATAAGAGGAGACCATTGTACCTTGATAATCTCATCTAAGGTTTCAGATCCTTTAGCAAATCTAAGATTCAAAGTCTTCACTTTCTCAATTTCTTTTCTTAGACTTACTATTTCACATTCTAATTTCTCATTGTGTTTCTCCTTTTCTTCAAGCCGATTTTTCAGAGTTTCTATGGATATTTTACTTTCTTCTAAGCATATTTTACTTTCTTCTAAGCATATTTTGAGTTGATTGAATTCATCAAGAAAATCATTGTCCTCTAAAGCATCCATAAAAGTATCTTTTTCTTCTCTAGATTCTTTTTCAAATGCCATGAGAAGTCTAAGATCTTGTTCACATTCTTCCTCATTGTCAGATAACCCATCACTGTCTTCATGAGTATAGTAACTTTTTCTAGTGCTAAACCGATTCTTATTCCTTCTTGCTACTTCCTTCCCTTTTTCATGTGTTTCTTTTTAAGGACACTTAGCAGCATAATGACCAACTCTTCCACAAGCAAAACATTTGAAAGGAAGCTTACCTCTGAATCGTCCTATGCCAAGTTGGAGTTTCTTTACAAAATTTACCTCATCTTCTTTTGAGATATACCCTGATCCTTCTGTCTCTTGTACTTATTTCCCTTTTTTAGAAGCTCTAAAGACGACTTCTTTGACTTCAGATGGTCCTCCTCTTCTCATTTCACATGCAGTTAGTATGCCATGAAGTTGCACCATAGTAAGATTTTGAAGATCCTGCTTTTCTTCAAGAGCAGAAACTTTTGACTCAAATTTTTCCGTTAGTGATCTTAAAACTTTCTCAACCAAAGTAGATTTGGTTATTGTTTCTCCCAGATTTCTCATATGATTTACAATATCATCAAGACGTAAAAAGAAATTGGCAATGCTCTCCTCATTATGCATTTTTAGATTCTCATATTGAATTCTAAGAGTTTGGAGTTTAGCACTTTTTACCTTTGCATCACCTTCATAACTTAGAATGATTTTGTCCCATATTTCCTTTTCTATATTCAACTGCATGACTTTGACAAATTCTGATTCAGTTAGAGTTCCCAATAGAGCATTGACCACCTTTGCATTTGTTTCATAATTCTTCTTTTCCATTGCATCTGTTGGTACTGCGGCTGGATATTGATATCCTCCTTAAAAAATAGCCCATACATCTGCTCCGAGAGACTGAAGATAGGATCTCATCCTTGTTTTCCAGAAGATTAAATTGTTTCCATTGAAGAGCGGAGGCCTGATAGATACTGTTCCATCTTGATTTCTCATCTTGTTTGATCTTCCTTCTAGCGGCTAAGCTTTTTCAGAAGGACCTCCTCTAATACCAATTGTTGGGAAAAATACTGAGAGGGGGGGGATGAATCAGTATTTAGAGCTTATAACATAAATTCAACTTTTTCTTTAAGCAGATTTCCATACGCAGTTTTTATGAACGGAACTAGCGTATGCAGACGGAAATTCAGAAGGAAACTAGCGTATACTAATTTAACTTTCCAGATTTAGAGAAATTCTCAGAAGCAGTCTTATAAACAGATTTATCATTTATGTATCACGTTAGAAGTTATGAACAGTAATCAACAGAATAAATCATCACGCACATGAACACCAATATTTAAGGTGGAAACCAAATTCGGGAGAAAACCACCACTGTTTTCGTTGCTGTCTTCAATCTTTATTATATAGAAAACCTTTTACAACATAGTACTGATGCAGACTCATACCAGTACGCAAGCTTCTACCTGCAGAAGGCTGCAACCTTCTCTCGTTTTCCAGCTGCAACTAGAAGGGAGCTCCAACCCCTTTATCTCGTTTACCAGCCTCTCCTGGAAGGGAGCTTCGACCCCCTAATTCCAACACTAGCTTCTACTGGCAGAAAGCTTCCACTTTCATACTGAAGGCTTCAACCCTCAGATCCATTGCAGACCATGTTTCATCAATTTTCGTACTGGATCAAACAGTTTCAACGCAACCCTTCACTTAACATCAACAAACATACTTTGCCCAAAACTTCAAACAGAACAGTGAGATCACTGTAACCAGAATATCAGAAATAACCCAGACTTCAGAATAGATATGCAGATACAAACTCAACACTGAACATTGATTAATTCAAATAGCATACACTACTTTGATTCACTGAAGCCACATACATACACACTTTCCTGCACACCAACTCACGTATACTTCTGTGTATATTATCTTCAGAAAACCCTAACTGCCATACGCTCTTTTAATGAAGCAAACCCGCGTATATACGCACTTTTCATGAAGAAAAATATCATATAGATCTGGAAAAATATATTTTGCAGAGCAGGCCAGATCTATAAAAATTACCCAGATTTATTCATTTTCTTCAGCAGACTTGCACCAGTTCTTCATTATTTCTTCCATTGATCAAACTAGAGATCCATCATCTTTTAGATCTAGAGATCTTGAACCATCAATATGTCCATGGGTGCATCATAGATTCAAATCTATCAATTAAGAACATAGTTCATCCATGCAGATATTCCTTAGAGAAATTTATTCATCAACAGCCCTTACCCATGCACACTTTGCACTATGATATTCTTCTCCTTATATATTTTTAGCCTTTATCAATACCATGAGTCAAAACCACTTAACTGCTGATGGTATTCCTCAACGGGATCAAATAGATAATCCAACACTCAATACTGTGGGCCAATACCATGTTCATGTCCCCTGGTTTTGTAAATTTAGAGCGCAAATAGGCATACGCTACTTGGTACGTCCTTTTCCGCGTACATATGCTACTTTTCCTTTACAAACCTACGTATGCTTTGTGACATATCTTATTCATCATTATTCTGGCACTTACTGGAATTATTTTCTCTGTCACATCTAAACTAATCTGTAGCTACATCATCCTTACATAGGTTGCTTATCATAGGCAGCTTATCAATTAGGTTTCCATCAAAGAAAACTTCATCAAGTAGGTTGCCATCAAGGCCAACACCTTGCATCATATTTCCAACAGAAATCACATAGAGGGAACTCCATCAAGTTTTCTCATAACCCACGTAGAGGTGTAGTCAACAAACTAGATTCCAGAGTTCCACATTCAAACTCCTGAATCATAGATCTCTCAAAGTCAATTACTCAACATTGTACCAATTTTCCACATAACCTCATAAGAAGACCACTCCCACTTCTTCAACAAATGAGGGATCCTTCTATAGATCCACAATTGCAAAACTATCTAGAAAACCATCCATATCGAGTCTTACACGAATTGATCTCTTAAAATAGTTTCTTTAGACATAATCAACCACTTGTTTGTAATAACTAAAATACTATTCATTCTATGGATAAGCTTTGATCCACCGAGATACATGGGTACCAGCCACTATACTTGTTAATAGTATAGCGAAGTCGTCTAGATAAAAAATGTATCTAGAGTGAGTTTTACAAAATGACCTCTTCATCTAATTTTAAAATTTCATCATCACCAAATTTACAAAAAAAATTATAATAATTTATAGAGAATCTATTACTAATAAATATTGTTTCTAGAATCATATTTCAATCATACTGATCACTCCATTCTTACAATACCATAGATGATATAATGAACATTCTCATTTGTACAAGAATAATTGAATATTAGATTTGGAAGGATAAGAAATTCCACTCGGATAACCTTTAGGTTTAAGCCAATAGATTCTAGCTCGCCATATTGATTTCTCTCCTCATTAATACAAACACAAATTCTAAAACCTTCAAAAACATATAAAAATGTTACTCGAAAAAAAAAAAATTGACGTAGAACCTGAATAGACATCACTCCCACATTTTGTTTGGCTACATAATACATTGATAAATGCGTCTTCTCACATCTCATGATATTCTCAATGCAATCCAAGAATTCACCATTATCATAAATTTTGATGCACTCATCTTCCTTGAGCTTCTACAGGGATTCCGTGTATGCTCCACATGTTTGTGTAGGCTTCACTTGTCTAGACATTGTCTTTGACAAAATATTTTCTAGCTATCTTTTGTTGTCAATTATCAAAATTCTACTCATCCCATATGAAAATATCTTTGTGGTCTTGCAATCTTGGGTTGAATAGAATTAAAGAGAATATATTCCTTGACATATATCTCACAGAAACACACAATCTCACATAGATTTCAAAACGCACACTTATACTAATGTAACATGCTACATGTAATAGGTAACTCACATATCTCGCCTAATAATGCGCCCTCCTTTAAGGGAAGAGAGGTCCCCACAGGTGCATAGGGTCTCATACCAATTTCAAAAACCAATTACACACCAAAACTTCCACTACATTCTATTAAACATCACACATAAATACAACAAGTATTGGTTCAAGTTAGGAATTCTAACTTAACCATACAATCCACGAGTTGAGAAAATATCTCAACCAAACACCAAAGTAGGAGCTATATTAGTTGGACTAAATGTGACATATCCAACTAATTAACAATCACACAATAATTCAATTTAATGATGAATAACATAAATAAATATGCACAAAAGAATTAGGTGTTAAATTTCCAAGTATATATATTAACTATAGATATACATGGGAGAAAATAACAAAGACATAGAGTGCTAGACATGGAGAGATAGGAGGATTGACAAGGGAGAGATGGAGATAAACTAAAGGAGAGGGAGAGGAGGAATCAAGCGAGAGATGGGAAGAGGAGTGACAAAGGTAGACAAGGTGTTACACTAAAATTGTCACCATGATGTTTTACTTTCTGTATGGGTTCATCACTACTCATACAACACTCCCTTAGAAGTATACAAACATCAACATCCTAAAACCAAGCCTTGAAATTGAGAGAAATCTTATAAAAGTCATAAAAATACTTGTATTGCACTTTCTCTTAGTATTACCTACAATGCCGCATATGTTTTCTCTAGAACATGCAGAACCGGCCGCACCTTTTCATCATTAAAGGTGCGGACTCCTGTAAAAGAGAAAGTGAAGGCGGAAGTAAAATTTTGAAGCCTAGCTGGTTGAATTTGGAAGCTTCTGGAAGCAATTATTCGGTGGAAAGTTAGCTCCTTTCATGTACAATCATCCCTCCATTAAAGGAGCCTACCCCTTGGTATGTAGAAATTATTCCCATGAAAGAGGATTCTATCCCCTCTTATTTGGAGCTGCAACCTATTCTCTTTTGCTATAAATTGAGGCCATTGTTTATCCTTAAGGGGATTTAGGCTTTGAGATTATTTGAGGAGAATTGCTGGAAAAACTCAGACTCTCTTAACTAATTACTATATCATAATTATTACACAGCCATGTGTATGTTAGTCGAGAGAGTGAAAAGGCTTGTCAAAGTAGATGAAACGCTTGTTCCGGACCTCGGAAGGACCTATACAACATCAAGGCGGACACGGTTGTAAGGCTCCTTATTTCATCAAAGATAATACAAATGGATCATGTTTTCTCAATGAGTTGTTTATTTAAATGGCTTATTTCATGAATTCCTTGATCATCAAGATAGATTTATGGTTTATGAATTAGTCTATATTATACAGGTTCTTCTGATTCTTTCATGTTTGTGATTACAGATCTCGAAAGGAGACATATTCAAAGCGACAGGAAAGAATACTACGATCAGCGCTGGACTACGAGTAAGTCCTAAATCCTTCATTATAGATAATCCTAGATCAAATATAATCTAGAGAAAGTAGTTTACATCTGTCTGTTTGTTGCTAGTTATTGTAGGATACTGGGGAGATCTGTCTTGTCCACAAGAATGATTTATCCATCCAAAAAAATGGTGACTCTGCTGGGGAATGGATCTTGGACTTATTTTTTCTTTATTTTTCACTTGTGAAATTATATTTCTGATTTTTATTGATTGATACTCGCTTCGGTAATTTATTCATGCAGAATCCCTGAAAAGTGCTTTAATTTTTTTTTATTTTTCCTTAAGTTTTTTGGTCTTCGCACTTTGTCTTTAGGTAAAGTGCGGTCAGTTCCACTGTTTTTCTATATACATAGTGCGGCACCACACATGTTTACATTAAAACCTGCGGACCCTAAGAAATTTTTTGAAAAACTTAAAATTCTCTTTTCTAGGATTGACTTTCAAGATTCTCGGTATATACCCAGATTTGTATGTTCTGTCAGAAAGCTTTGTCTAAGAGTTTCTTTCAGCTCTTTAAAGTTTTGAATTATTTTCTACAAGATCTGCATGTTATAGATTATTTTTGTAGTGCCTTTATGTCACTCAATGATTATAAACCTCCGTATACATTAGATCACTAGTATTTCATTGTTTTCTTGTTGAGTTTTTGACTTCATAGAAGAAATTTCTTTATGAGAATTAGATCCCATTTTCTCATCTGCAAATATTTATAAAAAAAATTCATTCCATTTTGAATTTGACTTAAAAAACCATAATTGGATGTTTTTTAGTTTTTGCTTCTTTCAGCAAAGAATTTCTTAGTTCGATTACAAACTATGAAAAACATCCGCAAAATATTTAAAGTTTTGATTTTAGATTTAATTCTTAGAATTTTTAGATCTCGAAATTAGTGTTTTTAGTTTTGAGTGTTATTTCTGGAAATTGTAGTCTTCTTTTGGAGAATTTTTTATTGTAGTTTCGATCTTGAAGAATAAAGGGATTTATTTTTGAGCAATTGATCATTCTGAGTTCTCATAAGATAAGATTTATTTTCATATGTTCTTGTTTTGAAGGAAATAATTGTTTTAAAAGATTGCATTTCTCAACCCTTTCTTTTAAATAGAATTCATTGAAAGGAAATCAATTGTTTCTCATAATATATGTATTTTTAGTGTGTTTTAAGTCGGGTCACTACATATCATCAAAGTTTCACTTTCGTACCTATTTTCCTAAGAAACAGCCTATTAAAAGCAACGCTTAAATTAAAATCAGTCTAGTATTTTTTTTATATTTCTAGGACTCTTTTCACCAACATAGCTTAGGCTAGTGTCTTGGAGTAGGGAGTAATTAACTCTTCAAGACAATTAAAACAAACAAGTAGTTGATGTTGCAGTAGGAAAAATCCAATAGTAGCTTGTATGATTAGGGAATCTCCTCCTAAAGGATTCAAGCATGATATCATATCCGAACCAGTGAGGTGATCAATTCTATCTCATTGGGAATGATACAAGATGTGCACTTATTAACAACGGTAAACCTCAGATTGACCATTGTCGAGGAGCTTGGGGTCACTTGTCGGTATACCTTGGATTATTTCAAGGAGCATTCAAGGGAATTGAGTTTCGTTACTCTGCCCTTGCGCGTATATCGGATCGTAGACTATTCCCCCAGGTATATTTTTTCTTGTTGGTAACCTTAGTGGCTATAAACTTTAAGATTTTTTCCTAAGGTGACGGTGGAGAAAAGGTCTCGCTGTACCTAGAACAAACATTGACTAGACTCACTTGGACTCTCCGGATGGTTATCTTCACTCGAGATGGTTTAAGTGGAGAAGCTTGCACCAGTATGTTTCATTAAGTAGGTTGTCGGGGTAACTGTTCCAACCTCCATTTCTACATTAAATACTACGATTTTGGAATTCATCACCAACTAGTGTTTTTAGTGTGGGAATCTACTATTTGTGTGTGGTTTGATCTCATAGATTTTATAAGCGTTTCATCATTTGATTTTTTCCCTATTGACTTTAGGATTTTTGTTTGAAATTTTCTTTGATTGTGTGTGATTAATAATTTTTAATCGTGGTTGAATTACCAAGACAGTCGTGTAGACTTCAGGGGAAACCCCCTGAGTATACACCAAGCCAACTTGAAGGACTGCGAGCTCTGGTACCACATAGTATCAACAGAATTAGATCAATAGAACCAGGAGAATCATCCATAATTACTCATCCTTGTTATCAATCACAAACATCAGAATATATTCAAGAGCCAATTTCAATTTCCGAAATCACTAACATTTCTTCTCCAACTAGTGAATTAGCTGAAGAAGCTGAAATTTATGAGCCCGAAACTGAACCTGTTGTGTTGGAATCATCTTTAGCATTTGTTACTATGACTTCTAGTGATCCGGATTCACCTAGGGTAAGACATCGCATTACCGAAAACCTTCCTTCTAATCTCATATGTATTTAAAAAATTGTTGGTCCAGACGAAGACGTAGTTCTTCCCGAAACCGAAGAAAAATTGAATCTTACGGGTTGTAAATCAATATTCTATAGTCCTTTTAGAACTTACACTTGGTATTTATCATTGACAGTTTTTTTACAAAACGCGGGTCTTACTTATTCACCACCCGAAATTCCTTTTTACCCTACACCGAAAGGTTATCAACCTTCATTAGCTATGTTGGGTGAGTCATCTATGTTTTCTGAATCTCCAGAAACATTTTTATATGGTGGTTCTTCTGTTCCTCTAGGATACCAATTTCTCTCTGGTACCTTCCCAGGAGCAGCTCCTCAACCAATTGAGAAAATGTTATCATCTGGTACAAATGGAACAAACACTGAAACATTGAACACAAAACATATTTTTATGATGTCTGGTAATATTCCAAACCCTCAACCTCAAGGTCAATTACCGCCTGGGGGGCAACCTTAAGGAAGTCAGTTACCATCTTGGGGGAAACCTCAAGGTAGTCAATTACCTCCCGGAGGGCAACCTCAGGGTAATTATTTACCACCTGGAGGTCAAATTGTAGGACAATATTTCCTGCCTGGGGAAAAACCTCAAGGACAGTACATACCTCAAGGTCAATATCAACCTCAATGATAGTATATACCTCAAGGTAAATATCAACCCCAAGGACAGTACATACCTCCAGGTCAATATCAATCCCAGATTCAGTACATGCCTCAAATTCAATATCAACCTCAGGATCAGTACCCAGCTCAATGTTTTCAACCTCCTTCAGGTCACCCATTATTACAAGGAGCTAGAAATTTGCCAGTTAATTATCAAAATTACGTTCAACCTGGTTATGGTCCTTCATATGCACAACCTTCTATGGGTCAATACCCCGAAATTAATATGGTGCAGGATCCATCTCAAATTCAACAAAATTTGCAACCCAATGTGTAGTTACCTAATCAACCTGGACAACCCATAGGTTCTGGTCCAACCCAGCAACCTGTCAAGCCTACCATTCAAGTCTCTACACCTGGTTCTATTCAGCAGCCTGGGCCTATTACACCTAGAACTGTGCCTCAAACTTCTAATGCTGCTGCAACTTCTGTTCAACCTACCAAACCTATTTTTGGAGTATCTGTAGCTCCTATTTCTATTATCCTTATATCAGTGAAAATTGCTCAAGTATCTGTGCCATAGTCAGGACCTATAATTCATACTATGACCCAAATGCCTATAGGAAAATCTAGTATGAGTACAGTTCTCACTAGTGAACCACAATTTACTTATCAACTGTACCAGGGGCAGTATAAATTTGGATAGGCTACACAAAATATAAAATATCAGTATCATCTGTATCTTGGGTATACTTATCAAGTACCTCAACAACCCCAGTATGGTCCAGTTAATTCTGGTTATCCAGGAGGTTTCAAGATTCCTAATGCCCATCCAATTCTAGGATATCCTGGATATCCTCCTCCCGGAACTGGTTTGATCACACAAGGTTATCAAAACCCTAGCCATCGGTTACCGTTTATAGCAACTTTAGATTTACCTGATCTCTCGCGCCTTACAAATGATCCCATCTTTTATCTTCTGTATTGGTCGCTGATGCCTAATAATTTGCCCAGTGATATTCCAAATTTTGAAGGTAAGTCGGGAGAAGATCCATCTAATCACATTATGACTTATCACCTCCGACGTGCATCTAATTCACTAATCGATGATTCGATTTGATTGCGTCTTTTTTAGAGAACCCTCATTGGTCTAGCTGCCAAATGGTACATTGAGTTACCACGAGGCCCATTTAATAATTTTAATGCACTAGCTACTGCATTCTTAACCCATTTTCAGTTACCTATCAGATATGACAATGGTACAGAATTGTTGACCTCATTAAAATAATCTACGTCTACATACATATCTGATCACATTCATGAATGGTGACGTAGGAGACGTTTAGTGAAAGTATTTATTGCAGATTGGATTTTGGCTGAATGGTTTATCAAATCATTATTGCCCAAAATTACTAAAGATGTGGCCAAAGGAGCATTGTTACATAAGAGCAATTCATTGCTTAGGCTTTAGTACCTTGACCTTGTATATACACAGTCAGGTACTGTGTATGAAAAAATCCCTGATTTACCAAGACCTGGTCAATTAACTACAACTCCCTCAGGCTCTCATGCTGTTGATGGTGTAATTGGTTCTATTAACACTAGCAAAGGTAAGAAGAAATCTTCCAAGATGACTTCTCCTATTATAACTTTACCCGATTCACCGAAAGGAGATTCTTCCATTGAAAATTCCATTGATATTCATGTTGTAGAATCATCTACAGCCAAACCTAAAAGTGGTGGCAAGAAGAAAGGTAACAATAAAATTAAAAAATCTTCAAAATATAAAAACGATAAAAATGAACCAACTGACGATAAACGAAAACCTCGTTATCCTTGTCTGATCTGTGATGAGGATCATTTTACAAAAGAGTGCCCGCATAGAGCCGAGCCATCTAAATTAGTTAAGGGTTCGCCCATACCTGCTATCTTGTAGGATCCCTTTCTTGCTCAAGATAGTAACATTATTGGATCTTCCTCAAATACGCTAGAATATATCTTAATGGTTGCGACGTGATCACAATATTACAGTAGTAAAAATCCTGTTGGTGGTAAAGAATAATAAAGTTCTAATTCAACATTAACTACATCTCCCTCAGTTTCTGATTCACTCCAGATCGAGAAACCAAATCTTGAATTCATAATCAAACCGCATGCTAAAGGTGTAATTCATAAATCAACTTTCAATCCACATGCGAGAGCTGCTCAGAATTACAATATTGTTGAAGACTTGGTGATTTCCCCTTCAGCAATGTCAGCTTTGGAAGTGTTGCAATCATGTCCAACCCAAAGAAAATTACTATTTTCAGCCATAGGAGTCATAGACCTCAAGGATTCGAACCTAATGATCTTCGATTTAGAGAATTTTACACCCCGCCTACCCCATCAAATGGATTTTTAGATTCCGGTAATAGTAAAAAACAAACGTTGCTTTCGTACTATTGTTGATAAAGGGGCTTCTACGTGTATTATGTCATTAAAATGTTGGAAATCACTTGGTTCTCTCACAATTAACCAATCGCCGACTATCCTTAGAGCTTTTGATGGAAGAGGTTTCCATCCATATGGTATTTTACAGGATTTACCAATAGAGGTCCAAGGAAAAATCGTTAATCTAGATGTGGAAGTGGTTTATGCCCCTCTGGATTACAACCTTCTCCTCGGTCATAGTTGGTCTTATGCCATGACTGCTGTTGTATCGCCGGTCTTTCGCCTCATTATGTTTCCTCATAAAGGAAATATCATTAAAATATATCAGCTCTCATATTATTCATCCGACCCAGCCTCTATTGATAGCATCCAACATGTCATCAAATCCACTATCCCTTCTAAAGATGTCGGAGTAGGTTTTCTTGAAGATTCTTCTTAACTGGGAACTTTTTCCCTGGCTACTCCCAACGTACTGCCTCCTATTGCTAACATCAATATGATTACATCAACTACTATTTCCTTTGATGATCCTTGGATAGTATCTTCAGACTCAAAACTGGATTCTTTTGATGGTGTGATGCCTTTGAGTCCTTTTGAATTAGCATATCAGGCAGTACAGTCATGTTCTGATACTCCTTCAACTGAACCTGATCTACTGAATGTGATCAATGAGGAATCACTTTCAATATCCAGCTCAGCTTCGCCATCAATTCCAGATCCTATTGAACAAGTATTCAATGCTGATGATCATATTCGTGAATTTTTTTCTATAGAAGAATTACCATGGGAATATCTGCATCATCGATCTTCGTTTTTACTTGATCTCGATCATTTCGAAACTTATTTTTACTCCATTTTTACTGCTGATTATGTCAACGAACCCCAGAATCCTCTCACGAATTATGATTCTGAATTGAACTTAGCAAACATTTATATGAAAATCCCTATTGACATCTCAGTGAAACCAGGAAATATTGAAAATGTTCATATAGCTGTTTCTTGTATGCCAGATGAAATCCAAGCATATAAAGCCCTATTTCAAGAATTCTATGACATTTTTTCCTAGTCATATGAAGAAGTGCCAGGAATCGATCCATCAATTGTTGTTCATGAAATTAAAATGTACCTGGATTCTAAACCTGTCCGACAAATATTACGTCAGATACATCATCGAAAAGCTGCCGCTATTAAAGCAGAAGTTGAGAAGTTACTTCGTGTAGGTTTTATTTATCCAATTCCTTTAATAGATTGGGTGTCTAATATTGTTCGTGTTAATAAAAAACAAGGGACAATACGAGTATGTATTGATTATAGGGATATAAATCGAGCTTGTCCAAAAGACAATTATCCAACCCCTTATATCGATCAAATTATTGACGATTGTGCTGGAAGTGAAATGTTTTCGTTTCTGGATGGATATTCGAGCTAAAACAAAATCAACATACTCCCTGATGATCAACCCAAAACATATTTCATTTCTCCGTGGGGGACTTTTTCCTATTGCAAATTACCTTTTGGACTTAAGAACGCTGGCACGACTTTTCAGAGGGCAATGTCTTATGCATTTCATGCAATTAAACACATTGTGCAACCCTATTTTGATGATTTACCTACTCATTCATCACACAGAGTAGATCATTTTACTCATCTACGGGCTATCTTTATGAGATGTAGGCATTATAGGATTCACGAATCCTCATAAATGTGTATTTTTTGTTGATTCTGGATGATTGTTGGGATTTTTTGTCTCAAAGGAAGGCATTCATGTCAACCCTTCGAAGGTTGAGGCTATCATTAATTTACCTCCTCCTTCTACTCTTCGCCAACACCAAAGTTTGCAAGGGAAAGCGAAATTTTTACGTCGGTTCATTCCTAACTATGCTGAGTTAACCAAAGGTTTTACCAGGTTGTTAAAGCAGAATATTCCTTTCTTTTGGGACGAGATAGTTGATCGATCTTTTGATGCTCTTAAACATGCGTTGACCCATGCACCATTATTCCATCCTCCGAATTACAACCAGGATTAATTTTTATACTTAGCAGCATCCAATTATACGATTGGCATGGTCTAAGTTCAGGAAGATGAATTCAACAAAGAACATGTGATTTATTATCTCAGTCGCAATCTGCATCCGATCGAAATCAAGTATTCACATGTGGAGAAATTGGCCATGGCAGCCATTCAAGCTGTCCAACGATTTTGTCATTACATACTGTTATGCAAAACAACAGTGATTTCTGGTTGTAACCCTATGATGTATATTTTGACCAAACAACTGCTAGGGGGAAAATACTCCAAATGGATTGTTATCCTGCAGGAGTTTGATTTGGAATTTGAAAAATCCAAATCAAAGAAATCATTGGTATTCGCTGAACTTATGTGTGACTTCCCAAGTACTTATACAGAACCCGTGGCAGAACATCCAATCGTGGATGAATATTTTTTTCTTATCAGTACCATCAATCCTTGGTATGGAGATATCATCATTTTATCTCCAAACCCAAAATGTTTGGCTAGAACTTCCACGGTCACAATGACAAAAAATTCATTTCCAGTCTCAGCAATATCATATTGTTGGTGACACACTATACCGTTGTTGTGTGGACTCTGTTTTTTGACATTTTCTAGCTCTTGACGAAGATGAAAAGGTTTTAAATGACTGTCACTTTGGAGCATGTGGTGGTCATATGTCTGGGTATGCCACATCCCAAAAGATATTGCGTGCTGGCTATTTTTGGCGGTCCTTATTTAAATATTATATTTATGCTATCCGAAAATGCCACAACTATCAAATCTTTGATCGAAAGATGCGTGCACCACCCACTCCTCTTCACCCTATAATTGATGTTGGTCCTTTTGAAAAATGGGGCATTGACTTCATTACATGTAACCCTCACTCAACCGGGGGGCATGGGTACATTATTCTCGCAGTAGATTATTTTACCAAAAGGGCTGAGGCGATGCCTACATTTGTGGCAGATGGAAAAACTGCAGCTACTTTCATGTTCAATCATGTGATTTCTCGCTTCAGTGTACCCCAAGCAATAATTACTGACCATGGGAGCCATTTTCGAAACATTATGATGACCGAACTAACTGATCAACTTGGCCTACACCATATTATCAGCAAGATAATGGTTTGGTTGAAGCTATTAATAAAGTTTTAGTCACCATGATCAAATGAATCATTGGAATTCATAAATCTAATTGGCATACCATGCTCTTTTCAACACTTTGGGCATATCAAACCTCAGCAAAAACATCGACAGGTTTTACCCCTTTTCAACTGGTCTACAGTTTAGAAGTAGTATTACTGATTGAATGCGAGATACCATCACTCCAACTAGCGATAGAGTTACCACCAGCCACTTCTGAAAAGGAGAAACGTTTTTTGTACTTGGCTGAATTATATGAGAATCCGCGCACCGTTGCATTAGCTACTAAAACTCAGGTGAAACGAATGAAAGCTCAGAATGATAGAAGTGTTACACCTCGTATTTTTTCAGAAGGAGACCTAGTCTTGGTTTATGATCAAGCTAACAACAAGCTAGGGGCTGGGAAATTTGAACCCATGTGGCATGGTCCTTATATTGTCAAGTGATAGCTTGCAAAAGGGGCCTATGAACTGATTGACTTTGATGGGGTCTCTTTAGGTAAACCCAGAAATGCCCTTGATCTAAAGAGATATTACACTTCATTCTTGTGTGAAGATATTTCTTGTATATTAGTTATTTTCATTAAGCTGGCATGTTGTAGATTAGAGAGTGTGCCTAGTTTAAGTGTGCTTCTAATATCATTCCTGCTTATCTGGATCACTCTTGATTGTGCAGATGTTGACATCTCCTCAAACATACATTGGTTTTACTGATGTTGCTTTTTGTAGTGCATGGAACATTTCTTCCGTAGCTTGGGTTATTTATTCACCCACTGACGAGTTAGTATCTATGCATGGGGTAAGCCTTGGTCAAAAAACGAACAATATTGCAGAGTATAGTGCAGTTATTGAGTTATTGTCTGAATCCATTTCATTTGGAATTCGAATTTTGATTGTTAGGTTAGATTCTAAAATCGTTGTATTACAATTGAATAGAGTATATGCAATTAAAAACCCAGTGTTGTTAATATTATTTTTGAAAGTTTTTCTCTTGGAATGAGAATTTGATTATATTGAGTATCAACATATTTTGAGAAATTTAAACACATTAGTTGATGCAGTAGGTTCTAGTATTATAAATAGACATTTGCAATAATTAGAGCAGTAGATCAAAATAACATTCGATAACATGTTAAGACACATAACTGGATATAGTAGTGATATCATAGCACAAGAGTAGTGTTTTCAAAAATATTACATCGTCCTCGATCATAGGTTCAAAACGCCTTATGATCGGAAAAAAGGGATACAAAAAATGATATAAGTCTACAATATCAATCATCCACTATCCATGGTGATGATCACAATAAAACAATATAGCCTGTGCCACCTTGCCCAGAAATCCCCTGAACAGTCTTGGAACCCCAATAAAATATCTCTGTAAGCAGAGCGGAATGTCATCTATGGTAGTCTCTAGAATATCTAAATTCAACTGCTCCAGATGGATTTCCAAGTCAATAAGGACTTGTGTTACCTGATCCTGTGGTGGTTGTGGTGCTGCAGCTAGCTTCCTGTCAAAAGGATGGAGAGTGGATGGTCGACGTGGACCCACATCTGCATTTCAATTTTTTTTATCAGTTTTGGACGATTCAAAAAACAAAATTAAAATTAAAATTTAGAATATGTCAAAATGATTTTTTACTTGACTCATCCCACTGTGTCCCAAGAGGAAGAAACATCTCTCGATCACCACATAAATCTATCCTAGCATAAGGGAAATCTTCTATCACGAAGATCTGATTCTCCAACCAATGAAAATAGGATGGAGTAAATTGAACAACCTCATTGCCTTCACTGTGATGGGCCATCAATGCAATCCATCGAATCATTCGAGGCTCTTTGACTCTACCATGATCAACTGAAATGAGTTATGGGGCTAGTAAAGGAATCCTCTCTAGAGCAAATGTTACCATGATCGCTCCATATCCGAATTTTTTCAACTTCGCGTTTTTTGCTCTAGTCAGTTGGCCTTTGACATTGGCCAGCACTACCTCACACCAATTGAAAATGGTGCCTCTAAAGCAGTCAACGACAGTTTGCATTTGGGATATTGTGCCGACATGTGGAGCTGCGCTCCCACACAACCTGGTTACCATAAATGCAACCACTTTAATCTCCGGATGAATAATGGTTTTCATGCTAATGCGTTTATCCTTGGGGTCTACTTCTTCATTGAAAAATTATTCCTGAAGGCTAGCGATAAACTGGCCACCTGCCCTAGCCCCAAATAAAGAGAGTGGCTCAACCCTCTTTGATAAACTAGTGAGGAAGTATATGCCTTCCAACTCAATCTCAAGCCGCTGACCTCCAATTATAAAGCATTGGTCTTGTACGTCCCATTTGTTGACTAGCTAGGTAAGCAAATCCACATGAACCCTCATACCTTCAATAGCCCAAAATTTGTACAAACCGCATTTTCTCAAAATGCGTAATTTAGGTGGATGTAACATGGCTACATCATAAACTTCTTCATGCTCATGTCCTCTCCACTCAAGCATTGTAAATATCCTGCAATGGACAAATTGAAACATTAAAAACAATTTGAATGGGAAAATTTAGTGAGGTTTGTTCATTTTATTTTTTCTTACAGGGCCGTTGCACTTTATGCATAGAGATAGTGCATGGATCCACACGTGTCTTTTTCATAAAGTGTGGGACCCCGACAATTTTCCCTTTGCAAAATTTTTGGGGTCCGCAGGTATCGTGTGTTTTACCTGCAGAGTCCCGTGAGCGAATTTTTGAACCTATTTTCCTCTTTAAAAATAAATCTAAGCCCTAAATTAAGAAGGTAAATGGGCAAAAATGAAGAGAAATATGATGTGGATTACCTACAAATGATGGTTTTTTATTACAGGCAAATCTTCCGCAATCTCCTCCGGAACGTTTTTTACCAAAATCTCCCAATATTCACTCTGAAGTCAAATGGTAAAAATTATTTAGAAAAACTCCTTTTTATAAGATTTTTTGAATAAATGAAATGTAATTTTTTTTATTTTCCACTTTGAAAAGTCATTTTCTGAATTATTTTTATTAATCATAAACAAGTATGCTTAATTTTTGATTTTTTGTGCAGAATACAGGATTTTTGGGTGAAATGGTCATTTTGACGAAGGAGTATACTTTTTATCACTTTTTTGAACTCGATAAAAATAATGAAAAAACGAATGAGTACATTTTTATCACTTTTTCAAACTCGTTAAAACTTACAGAAAAAGAGAAACTACTGAGCATACTTTTATCACTTTTTCAGACTCTTAAAACTTACGAAAAAGCAAAACCTTGGAGTTCTCTTTTAAGCCCTTTTCAGACTCTCTAAATATGAAAATATTGCTAAGTAATTGACTTTTCGAACTCATTAAAGGAAATGAACAGTCATCCCTTCAGTATAATTTTACCCCCTTTCGGGACTGAAATGGACTATTCATGAAAAAGCTATATGTTGACTAATCATGGTCAATATAGTTCTCTCGTATATTGTTTTATCCTTTTTTGGGCTTGACACCCACAGAGTTTCCTTAAGTTTTTCTTCTGACTCCCTAAAATTGAAAAACACCGAGTTTCTCCTATACTGGACTCGTTAAAATTTAAGAGTAAAGGACCTGTCTATTACAAACAAGAATGAACCACTCCTTCTTAGGGTTCAATTTTAAAATAAGTTGGACTCATCCGAAGGATGAGCTTATATAACAAGCAAATGTTACCCTCCTCAAGCTTGTCAAAAATAAAGAGGTACTTGTAGAAATGGTGGGGGAAAAAGAGAGAAAATGAATCTGTTTGTCACACTTTGTTTAAAATTAGTCTATCACTCTTGAACATGACACTTTTGTCACACTTCTGCCTGGGTTGGGAAAATCCTTTGCCTATCACTTAATCAAATCATATTGAAAGTCTTCAACCAGTTTCTGGGTATGAGCTTTAGGTCAATTGTCACGAAACCATCTACAGTGTCATTATGTGTTCAAGGGGATAGTTAAAATAAACCATTCATTTGAAAGCATTTGTCTCCATTCGCGTTGACCATCCCAGAGTCGGTCCTTACAAAATATTTCTACAAAACTTTATCTAATAGTTTCATGTCATGGGTTTTCCTATGATGGATCACTTTCTATCGATGACAGCTCATCATCTAGGAAGTTGATCCAGAATCCTTCAGTACCTTGGAATCTGCATGCCTTAATGGTAGGTTTCTCACCTTCAATGACAGGTTGCATCATTGACCTTCGATTGAATGATTCCATGAAATTTTCGACTTGAGATCATTTATTCACATTCGATCGATTGTACTGAGTACTTTTAGAGCCATTGTCATTATTGGAGGTTTCTCTCATGCTTATTAACAGTTCACATCATTGACTAGTAATAAAGTGGTTTCTACCATGTTCGACTTCGACATAATCAATCGCATGGATAGAATTGTACTAGTTTGGGTAGCGGGAATCAAGACCCTGGATCTAGTTTCCACCATCCAGGCTGCGAGGAGTTTTATTATTCATTATGTAGTATACTATTCATAACATATGGCTGCGTCCATACTGTGTATACATTATTGATGTGATAGTAAAATCATGCCTACATCAGAACAAGTTTTAGTTAGTGTTTTATTTGAGTATGGGAATGCCTACCTCAGCGATGATATATATATGTTTTAAATTGAATTTTTTTACAGGATTCTGACTGGGGTGTCCACAAGCTAATCCTCTAAATGATTAAGCACATCACTCTTCGAATGGTCTCAGACTTCGCACTTTAGGGGGAAATATATTACACTAAAATTATCACCATGAGGTTTTACTGTATGTATGGGTTCATCACTACTCATACAACACTCCCTTAGAAGTCTACAAACATCAAGTTCCTAAAACCAAGCCTTGAAATTGAGAGAAATGCTTATAAAAGTCATGAAAATACTTGTACCGCACTTTCTCTTAGTATTACCTGCGGTTCCACATCTGTTTGCTCTAGAACATGTGGAATCAACCGAAATTTTTATTCATTAAAGGTGCAGACTCCTGTAAAAGATAAAGTGAAGGTGGAAGTAAAATTTGGAGGCCTAGCTGGTTGAATCTGGAAGCTTCTGGAAGAAATTATTCAATGGAAAGTTCGCTCCTTTCATGTACATTAATCCCTCCATTAAAGGAGCCTACCCCTTGGTATGTGGAACTTATTCCCTTTAAAGAGCATTCTATCCCCTCTCATTTGGAGCTACAACCTATTCTCTTTTGTTATAAACTGAGGCCACAGTTCAGCCTCAAGGGGAGTTAGGCTTTGAGATTATTTGAGGAGAATTTCTGGAAAAATTCATACTCTCTTAACTGATTACCATATGTGAATGAATACACACCTGTGTGTATGTTAGTCGAGAGAGTGCAAAGGCTTGTCAAAGTAGAGAAAACACTTGTTCCGAACCCTGGAAGGACCTGTACAAGATCAAGGCAGACACGGTTGTAAGGCTCCTTCTTTCATCATAGATAATACAAATGGATACTGTTTTCTCAATGAGTTGTTTATTTAAATGGCTTATTTCTTGAATTCCTTGAACATCAAGATAGATTTATGGTTTATAAATTAGTCTATATTATGCAGGTGCTTCTGATTCTTTCATGTTTGTGATTACAGATCCCGATAGGAGACATATTCAAAGTGACAGGAAAGAAGACTACGATCAACGTTGGACTACAGGTAAGTCCTAAATCCTTCATTATAGATAATTCTAGATCAAATATAATCTAGAGAAAGTAGTTTACATCTGTCTGTTTGTTGATAGTTATCACAAAATACTAGGGAGATATGTCTTGTCCGCAAGAACGATTTATCCGTCCAACACAAGGGTAAAATATGGAGAGGAAGAGGGAGACATAAATATGGAGTTGGTAGAGATATAATGAGAGAAGGAGTGAGAAGGAGAGAGAGAGGGAGGGAGATAGTGAGAGGATTGGAGGGTAGAGAGAGAGAGAGGGGGGAAGAGAGAGAGATGGATGTAGGAGAGAAAGGGAGAGAGATGACTTGAGAGAGATGAGGATAGATGGAGGGATAGAGAGGGAGGAAACAATAAATACATAGAGAATGAAAAGTGGAGAGTCATGAAGTACCAAGTGATAGATGGAGAGAGAGTGTGTATGTTTAGGGGTGAGATAAATAGATAAAGAAGGAGAAATGGAGAAAATGGGGGAGAGAATAAGATAGAAGGATAAAGGGAGGGATATAGTAACATAGTTGGAGAGAGAGAGAGAGAGAGAGAGAGAGAGATTAAGTGATTGGGGAAGACATAAGACTGGATGGAAGAGAGAGAGAGAAAGATTCATTGGGGAAGAGAGAGGTAGGTAGGAAAGATAGGGAGAGAGAGAAGTTATGAGAGAAAGGACTTGAGAGAGTGGAGAAGACAGGGAGGGATAGAGAGATGGAGTTGGAGGGGGAGAGAGGGAGGGAAGAAGAAATACATAGAGAATGAGAAGTGCAGAGAGAGAGGGAGTGACAAGGGATAGCTGGAGAGATAATGTGTATTTTTGCGGATGAGATAAAGAGATAGAAGGATATATCGAGAGAAGGGGGAGGGAAGGAGAGAGAGAGAGGGATATAGTAGAAAATTTTGAGGTTAAGAGAGAGAGAGATGTGAGAGATAATGGAGGTAAGAAGAAAGGTATAAAGAGAGAAATGTGAAGAAAGGGGGAGGGAATGATAAGGAATATTGAGAGAGAGGGAGAGAGGACAAAATGAGGGAAGAGATATAGAAGTAGGGGAGAGGGAGAGAAGGAGGAGAGAGAGAGAGAGAGTAAGAGGAGGAGGGAGGGATAGATAGATATATTGGAGATATATAGTGTATGTTTTGGGGGTGATATATAGATACATAGGGAGATACTAATCTATATGGAAGGTGAAGAGAGGGAAGAAGAGAGAGAAGGAGAGAGGGAGGGAGGGGAAGAGAGTTTGATATACATGGAGTGAGATATTTTTTGTGTCTATGAGGTTAATATATAGAGACAATGAAAGATAGATGGATGGAGATATATATATTTGAAGGGGGGAGAGAGGGAAGAATATTTCTTGCACTAGATGCATTCATTTCAGGGTAGATGGTGATTTCTAATCCTATTTGATTTCTTGCAATAGATGCATTCATTTTATTGTAGATGTTTATTTCTAATTATATTTTATTACGTGAATTACATGTGTTGATTTCAATGTATATGATTTATAATCCTATTTTATTTCTTGCACTAAATATATTGATTTCATTTTAGATGGTGATTTCTAATCCTATTTGATTTCTTTAACTAGATGCATTAATCTCAATGTAGATTTTTATTTCTAATTATATTTGATTTCTTGCACTAAATCCATTGATTTCAGTGTAGATGGTGATTTATAATCCTATTTGATTGCTTGTACTGAATTTATTGATTTCAGTGTAGATGTGGGTTTCTAAAACTATTTTCATACTTGCACTAAATGCATTGATTTGAGTGTAGATGTTGATTTCTAATCCTATTTGATTATTTGAATTATATGCATTGATTTCAATGTAGATTTTTTTTTTTTTTTTATTTGATCTATTGCATTAGATGCATTTATTTCACTATAGATTTTGATTTTTAATTTGATGTAATTGGATGTATGATGGTACATTAATTTTAAAGTGATTGGATTAACAATGTTCATTGGTTCCGATGTAAGAACAAAAAATTATTGATAATGTACATTGATTTTTGTGTTATAGTAATTCAACCTATCAATATTGGAGAGCAAGATAGACAAGATATGATGTTTACTACAACAACTCAAGCTAAAGATTTAAATGGTTTACAATTTCATTTTATATTTTCATATAATCGATATGAAAATATGACAAACTTAACTACGGTGACAATAATAATAGTAGAATAAAATAGTTTGAGATTGATCAGAATGAAAATTATTTGTAATTGATTACATTCTTATTATTCACATTTTCTATCATTCAACACTATTACATTTTCACTTTGATTTTAAAATTTTATTTCATCATTTTTCATCATTAAACTTATTAACAATATTTATCATCTCCACAAATTGAGGTAACTAAGAAAATTTAAAATTAAAATTACCAAATAAATATCAGACATATTTAGCATTTTTAAAATGATTATAATAATATTTGATGCATTTACATATTATTAATGAAATTCAACATATTTTCGATAGATTTTACTTGGCCACACACGACTGAAAAAAACTTAGATCGATCTTAACTCTCGATCTATCAAGCACCATGAGGTATCAAATCTCTCGAGGTGCAAACATTTACTCAAGTTTTGCAATCAAAAAATAGTTTTTCACCTTGAAATATTTGATCCCTCTGAACGCTTGATATATCAAGAGTTGATATGGATATAGGCTTGTTTACTGGATGTTGAAGTGTTGTATTGTTAGGTTGAATTTGCATCTATGTAGTGATGAAACAATATCATCTATTGTGAAGTGAACACTCTTGATATGTTGTTTTATTTAAGGTGTTTGGATTGGGGTTTTGATGACATATCAATTAATAATATTCTTGGTCGTAAAGTAGTTAATGATTCAAAGAAATTGCAACTAATTTATATCCCTTAGGGAACACTTCTTCAAGTGCATACAAAATCTGAAAATCACTTCATTACAATAATTTGTGTAATAGAAATATGTTTTCTATCTTCAATTTCTATCTGAAACCACATTAAATTTCAACCCTATGTTATATCACATCAACATGAATGAGAAATCTTTAAAATTAATTAATCATGAAGAAAATGAAAGAAGAAAAATCATAGTTGTAATAACACAAATTTGGATAGAAACGTACTTTATACATATGTATAATAAATGACATACATGTGAACAAATTTATCAAATAATTGGTACAATATCTAGCATTCCATACTATATCAAGAAAAAATAGGATAAACCTTTACACCACTAAATATCCACACCAAGATAGCATCATCATCAACAACAAGTCCTCTCTTTGATTCAAGAAACTTTTAGAATATATTCTCTTCCCACTAGCATTACTCTTTTCTTTAGGGTTTACCAACCTTGGCCATTTTTCATCACACAAGTGCATGGAAATCTGGCTATAGTCCTATTCTCCATAGATACTTTTCTATCCAGGGTTTTGTGTAATGAAATCCAATGCTTCTGCTTCCATGGTTTACTATAAGAGTGTCCTCATGTAATATGATTATCCTATAACTATGTGCCACATGTCTCTAATATTATTTTGATTTTATTAATAGGTTTGGAACCACACTTGGGCACATTAAGAAACACCCCATTATATTGGGCTACTAAATTATTTTAATAGATATTTATCTTTTCACATCAAATTTCCATTCAAATCATAACAACCTTATTTCATGCACTCATTATATATTTCAATAGTTATATATGTAAGAGAAATCCTTGTGGCTATGATTGGGGAGTGATACACTTGTCATACATCCTCTCTAATAGGGGATTTCTTATTATTCTATTTCAAATATTATCATTAATGTACCATCTAAATTATGTGTTAATAAATTACAAAAATTTACACCATTTTATGCATTTGAAAGAAGGATCCTTTTCTTCTTGTCTTATGTCTATAATAAATTTACCATTTTTTCATAATGGTATTCATACCATGGGATATTTGTGCTTGGATACTCATATACACCTACCTAAAAAGGTTTCCCTCTATAATTTGCACCTATGTGATTTTAATGCATGACCCATCTAATGATGATACCGTATTACTCAACTAATAGAGTAACATTGTCCATCATCTCTCTTCGGTGACTTTCACCTTGACCGAGATGTAGGACCTCACTTGGATGTATAGTATTTGGGTGGGTTTTGTTGCCTAAGTTCGGTTGTGGCACTAAATTCTTCCATCATTTTCTTACTTTTTTCCTACAACTCCTACGACATTTGCTAGCACTTAGTGAGCAACTTTGGACAATCTCTAGTTGGAGAAATATTTCATGAGAGGGTCTTTTCTATCATTGAAGAATAGCTCCAAGTGTATACCCTTGCTCCACAATTTTATCGAGTTATTAATTAATATATTTTGTAGGATCAATAGCGTTGTTTTTCAACTCAGAAAAAATGTGGTGTAGATATTTATTTACATAAACTAATTATGTATAGATTCTTTTAATGAATTTGATGCATTGATTAGCTCATAGGAGGAAATTTCCTCCAGTGCATTACAAGCACTTACTCTGAAAAAATGTTACATTTATTAGAGCTGAATATATTTGTAGCCGTAACCTGCTACTGAAGTTTCTCTTTCTGTATATACAACTGATATCACACCTCCATGACGTGAAGGGGTTGTTGTTGCTACTACTCATGTGTGAGAGTGAGGTCATTATATTACCAAATAATCATCTATATACACTAATGAGGCTCAAATAATCTAAAATAACTGGTGAGAGGACCAATGTTGAAGATATTCCATGGATAATTCATCAAATTTTGTCAACCGAGACTGTAGGGGTCATCCACTTACCACGAAATTTTTAGATTCTGCTTGTGGCAACGTTTTAGGAAATTAGAATTTTTATTGGTGCAATTTTTCATGAAATTTCCCAAGCACTTCAGGAGGGAGAAGTGGAAATATATACAAGGTTTGAGCACAAATGTTCAAAATTTCTTTGCAATTCCTAGGATCATAAAATAAATCATATAAATTTGTGGGAGAAATACTATGTTGGAAATATGATGCAGAGTGTTGTCCTTGATGGCAACCCACTGAATGAAGATGAAGACATGCGACTGTTGACATGTGTTGTCCTTGATGGAAATCCACCTGATGAAGCTATGCTTGACTTGATGGACTTGGTAAACGATGTAAATCTGATGTGATATGATGTTTGTTAGCAATATGATGCTAAGTGTCTGATGTGATATGATGTTAGTTAGCAATATGATGCTAAGTGTTGTCATTGAATGGCAACTCACTTGATGAAGAAGATGGAAACTTACTTGATGAAGTTGTGCTTGATAGAATATGTTCTTGATGAAGAAAATATGATGTATCTACAGTGTGTACAGAAGGCAATGAAGAAAAGAATTCAGAATGTGCTCAAAGTATGATGGAAAAAGTATGTCTCTATGCATACGCGGATATGTCTAGGGGAAGTCGCGTATGCACGCGGGAAAGAACGTGATAAGTCGCGTATGGGAAAAAGTGCTCAAAAAGTGCAAAAACAGGGGCCCGTGGTATTGAAGACTCATGCTATTGATTTGGATCGTGGTATTGAAGGCTCATGGTATTGCTTTGGCCCGTGGTATTGAAGGCTCATGGTATTGCTTTGGCCCGTGGTATTGAAAAAGGATAAACCTATATAAGGAGAAGAAATTCATTGTGCAAATCATAAGTGTGGGAGCAAGATGTCTGAGCTTGAATGAATACTTCTCTGTGAAGTATATCTGTATGGAAAGGGTAAAGGTTTGATGATAGATCTGAATCTATGATGCACTTATGAAGAAATGATGAAGCGGGATTTCTAGATCTGAAATGTACTTGTATTTGCTAGATCGGTTTATGAAAGACTTAGATCTGAAATGAGGCGATCATATGTCTGAAGTAAAAGGGTAAATCTGAACTGAATGTCTGATCTGAAGAAGTATGCTGCTCCATGATGGTTGAAGATCTATACGCTACTTCGCCGAAGAGGAAGCGCGTATATACGCGGCTTCGCTGAAGAGAAAGCGTGTATGCGCAATAAAATTAGCTTTGTAATTTGTACTGAAGGATACGCCGGTTTGTATGGAAGGAAGTGCGTATATACGCGACATCAGAGAAAGGAAAGCGCATATGCAAACTAGGGTTTGCTGAAGCAAAGGGTATGAAATATCTGATCTGTTCTGCTGTGTTTCTGCTATCTGATCTGTGTTGATAAGTATCTGTTGGTGATGTATGTTTGTGCTTAAAAGAATGGAAAGGGTCCAGTCTGAAAATATGATGAAATGTGGCCTGCAAGTGTTTTTCTATTGAAGTTGTTGGATCCAGTGTGAAAATTGATGAAACGTGGTCCAAGGTGGTGCTGAGGGTTGTAGCCTTCAGTCAGGGGGTTGTAGCTCCCTTCCAGGTGAGGCTGGTAAACGAGAGCAGGGGGTCGTAGCTCCCTTCCAGGAGAGGCTGGTAAACGAGTCAGGGGGTTGGAGCTCCCTTCCAGGAGAGGCTGGTAAACGAGTGCAGGTGGGTGCCTGCGTGCTGGTAGGAGTCTGCACTAGCACATATGTTGTAAGATGTTTTCTCTATAATAAAATATTGAAGGCTGAGCAACTGCAGCGGTGGTTTTCTCCCGACTTGGGTTTCCACCTAAAAAATCCTGGTGTTCATGTGTGATGCTTGTGTGATGGTTTATTCTGTTCTTACTGCACATGTTTACTGTTTATAGAACATCTAATGAATGAATGATGGAATGATATAAGTGAAGAACTAATGGCATAATTAGATCTCTGTGTATACGCGAGTTTTATGAAGGATATCCGCGTGTATACGCTAGTTGGCTTCAGCAAAGTAGCGTATGGGTTTTAAAGGAATGAAAAAGTGAAAGTTTAGAATATGCAGTAAATACTGATTCACCCCCCCCCTCTCAGTATTTTTCCCAACAATTGGTATCAGAGCAGGTTCTTCTACAAAAGCTTGATCGCTTGAAGGAGATCCGTCGCAATGGGAAAGAAGCAAAAGAAGAAGGCCACTGAAAAGGAGATATCTCAGAAAACATGTGCAGCAGAAAATGAAGAAGATAAATCAGGTATTGATAGTTGTTCTTGTGACTCACTTTCCTGTGCATGCAATGGTGAAGATAGTAAAAGTAAAGTTTTGGATCTAAAGGAATCTATCAAGAAAATTGAAGATCAACAAAGATCATTTAATAAAAGCGAAGCTATCTACAATGAGATGATCTCTCAAATGAAAGATCAAATAGAAATACTAAATGGACAGGTGGAAAAGTATCAAAGGTTTCATACTTATGCATCCAATCGAATTAAAGAACTAGAAGCAGAAATCAACGATCTAAATGCAGATCTCAAAAAATCAAACAAGAAGAATGAAGGACTTGAAGCTGCAGTCATCTCTCTACAAACAGATCTTGAAGCATCAAGTAAGAAGATTGAGGAACCTCTACAAACATTTGAAAAGGAAGGCCTTGAAGCAGAAATCATCTCTCTCAAAGAAGATCTGGAAAAATCAAATAAGAAGAATGAAGAGTTGGAACAAACATGTGAAGAAAACAAAAATTGGCTGAAAGAAGAGATTCTAAATCTGAAGGATCAAGTAGAAGATGGAAGAAGGAAAGAAGAAAGCATGACAAAGCAATGTCAAGCCTTGGAGGTTGAGGTAAACATTCTCAAAGGAAAATTAGAAGAAAAGGTAAAACTGTTGAGGTTTCATGATAGTACTAATATTTTGGACAATATTCCGAGTAATCAAAGGTCTCCTACTATCAAACATGGTCTTGGTTTCCATGAAACTGTTAAAGGAGAATGTAGCTCACAAGGAAGTGCCAAAAATTCAGAGGATGTCAATGCAAAACCTGATGTACCAACAATCATGAATTCTCAAAGGAATTCATTCAAGAACGTTGAATGTTTTAAATGTCATAATTATGGGCATGTTGCAGCAAATTGCAGGAGCAGATCATTTCAGCCTCAATCAAACAGTTCCTACATAGAAAGGTACTCTGGTTTCTTCAAGGGATATTGTTTTTTATGTAACAAGTATGGACATAAAGCAGCTGATTGTAAAAGGAGGAAGATTAGAAATACTCATTATGATTCTTATGCTTATTTCTCTGGACACATGAGATGTTATTTCTGTAACAAGTATGGACATGTAGAAAAGGAATGCAGGTTGAACAGATATGAGAAATTGGATAACTTCCAGCACACAAATAGAAAGTTCAAACAAATCTGGAAGAAGAAGGAGGACCGATCAGAAACGTAGGGAATTCTGACCCTACTGCAGTCATCCGCTTCTGAAGCTTACTTCTCTGATTGACTGCAGGAATGATGTGAGATACATTATGAGATCTAGTAATGTATCGTCACAAGGGGAGCAATGTATGATGTCTCTCATGGTTGGTTTGATTATTCTGGTTATATGTATCTCTGACAGAGCATCTGGTGTGAAGAAAAGACAGGAACAGAAGGTAAATTTGCAGGAGGAGATGAAGGTGTGAAATTTTCTATATTTCACTTTCCATATGCGGGTTCTATGAAACAAAGTCGCGTATGCACGCGAGTTCCAGCTGACACAGCCGCGTATGCATTGATGATGAGAAAATTTATCTGATAGCTGAAGATCTGGAGCAGAGGTTCAGGGGGAGCATCAGTCTGACTGTTGATGATTGCACTGTTAGCATTATTCTGGTTATACTCATGATAATGAAATGATACATGGGTTCTTGTGTTGAAGATTATGGATGAAGCCTGGTTGCTTTATGATGAAGAGCATTCGTTGTTGAGATGAAAGTCTTATAATTCAAAATAAGAATAGATCATGCAGAGTTTGTTACTATGGTTGAGATCTTTTGCCTACATATGTTACTTCATGTTAAATATTGAACATCATGGTGATATTGGACCACATGGATGATTGCTTGACACATATTTGAAGATGCTGTTCTGGTATGATAATCTCTCTTGGAAAGAATGTATTGATGCTGCACAGAATATGAAGACTTGGTTACTAATGCGCTTATGCTACCACCATTGGATGACGCTTGAAGACACAACTACTCTGTTCTATCTGTAGTCCAGGGAAGCAGTCAAATATCTCAGAAAGAAGCTGAACACTGTCTTTTCCTCACAGAGGATCAGATTTGGTCAAAACATAGAAGATGGTAGTGGATACGCGGGTTTCCTGAAACACAGTTGCGTATATACGCGAGTTCCTGCACAGAAAACCACGTATGTCTGATTGCTGACAATTTTTGCTTGGAGTCAGCTCTCTTCAGCACAGCTGCAGTGCTGTTTGGTATCTCTGATACTGTTTGGTATCTCTGGTGGTGTTCCAGTTCTCATAATTTTGTTTCTAATGTTTTGATAAAGATGCCTTGATGATTTGTTGGTGAAAGTGTTCAGGATGCACAAACTAAGGGGGAGCCTTAGTCATATGAAAAGGATGCATGGATGCACAGATTCAGGGGGAGCATTAGCGTTGCTGAGTATAATGCATTGTTGGCATTATGATGGTTATGTTATATGATCTCTCTTGAGGTCTTCTTGGTGTTGGTCATAAATGGTCATATTTATATTTTGGTGAAAAGGTCTTGTTGAGACCCATGTTGTAAAATTGTAATATTCAGTCTTGTAAGGACTTGTCAATTTGTAAACCCACTTGGTTGGGTAGCTGAGTCATGTTTGTAAACCCACTTGGTTGGGTAGCTGAGTCACATTTGTAAACCCACTTGGTTGGCTACTTGACTCTTCTATGTAAATCCACTTGGATGAATCTTTGATGTAAGTATGAGTCATTGGTGATAGGAATGTCATAGAGTCATGTACTTCATTGAAAAATATGTTTCAAGATTCAGCATGAACTCAGGGGGAGCTTGGTCACTTCAGTATACATCAGATCTGCAGAACGCTTCTTCTACATGAGGAGAAAAGGGGGTGAGTGTGTTGGTTTTGATCCACCCGTTGCCCTTGATGTCAAAGGGGGAGAGTGGTGTTGGTTTTGATCTGCCCTTTGCCCTTGATGTCAAAGGGGGAGAATGACATGGTGTTTGAATGCAGATAATGGTGTCAAAGAATTGGGAGAGTGACATGGTGTCAATGTACTTATCTGTTGTGGTAACCAAACACCATCGTGGTTGCCATCAAGTCCAAAGGGGGAGATTGTTGGAAATATGATGCAGAGTGTTGTCCTTGATGGCAACCCACCGAATGAAGATGAAGACATGCGACTGTTGACATGTGTTGTCCTTGATGGCAATCCACCTGATGAAGTTATGCTTGACTTGATGGACTTGGTAAACGATGTAAATCTGATGTGATATGATGTTTGTTAGCAATATGATGCTAAGTGTCTGATGTGATATGATGTTAGTTAGCAATATGATGCTAAGTGTTGTCATTGAATGGAAACTCACTTGATGAAGAAGATGGCAACTTACTTGATGAAGTTGTGCTTGATAGAATATGTTCTTGATGAAGAAAATATGATGTATCTACAGTGTGTATAGAAGGCAATGAAGAAAAGAATTCAGAATGTGCTCAAAGTATGATGGAAAAAGTATGTCTCTATGCATACGCGGATATGTCTAGGGGAAGTCGCGTATGCACGCGGGAAATAACGTGATAAGTCGCGTATGGGCAAAAGCGCTCAAAAAGGTGCCAGGCCCGGGTATTGAAGACTCATGGTATTGATTTGGCTCGTGGTATTGAAGGCTCATGGTATTGCTTTGGCCCGTGGTATTGAAGGCTCATGGTATTGCTTTAACCCATGGTATTGAAAAAGGATAAACCTATATAAGGAAAAGAAATTCATTGTGCAAATGACAAGTGTGAGAGAAAGATGTCTGAGCTTGAATGAATACTTCTCTATGAAGTATATCTGTATGGAAAGGGTAAAGGTTTGATGATAGATCTGAATCTATGATGCACCTATGAAGAAATGATGAAGCGGGATATCTAGATCTGAAATGTACTTGTATTTGCTAGATCTGTTTATGAAAGGCTTAGATCTGAAATGAGGCGATCATATGTCTGAAGTAAAAGGGTAAATCTGAACTAAATGTCTGATCTGAAGAAGTATGCTGCTCCATGATGGTTGAAGATCTATACGCTACTTCGCCGAAGAGGAAGCGCGTATATACGCGGCTTCGCTGAAGAGAAAGCGCGTATGCGCAATAAAATTAGCTTTGTAATTTGTACTGAAGTATACGCCGGTTTATATGGAAGGAAGCGCGTATATACGCGACATCAGAGAAAGGAAAGCGCGTATGCAAACTAGGGTTTGCTGAAGCAAAGGGTATGAAATATATGATCTGTTCTGCTGTGTTTCTGCTATCTGATCTGTGTTGATAAGTATCTGTTGGTGATGTATGTTTGTGCTTAAAAGTATGGAAAGGGTTCAGTCTGGAAATATGATGAAACGGGGCCTACAAGTATTGTTCTATTGAAGTTGTTGGATCCAGTGTGAAAATTGATGAAACGTGGTCCGAAGGGGTGCTGAAGGTTGTAGCCTTCAGTCAGGGGGTTGTAGCTCCCTTCCAGGTGAGGCTGGTAAACGAGATCGGGGGGTCGTAGCTCCCTTCCAGGAGAGGTTGGTAAACGAGTCAGGGGGTTGGAGCTCCCTTCCAGGAGAGGCTGGTAACCGAGCGCAGGTGGGTGCCTGCGTGCTGGTCAAGTCTGCGCCAGCACATATGTTGTAAGATGTTTTCTCTATAATAAAATATTGAAGGCTGAGCAACTGCAGCGGTGGTTTTCTCCCGACTTGGGTTTCCACCTAAAAATCCCGGTGTTCATGTGTGATGCTTTGTGTGATGGTTTATTTTGTTCCTACTGCACATGTTTACTGTTTATAGAACATATAATGAATGAATGATGGAATGATATAAGTGAAGAACTAATGGCATAATTGGATCTCTGTGTATACGCGAGTTTTATGAAGGATATCCGCGTGTATACGCTAGTTGGCTTCAGCAAAGTAGCGTATGGGTTTTAAAGGAATGAAAAAGTAAAATGTTCTGAATATGCAGTAAATACTGATTCACTTCTCTGCGTATTTTTCCCAACATA